>VXBZ01005236.1:72666-139913 GCA_013399135.1 Heliornis fulica | reverse complement strand
GGGGATGGATTGAAGATGGAGGGAAGGGTCAGGTTGGAGATCAGGGGAAGTTCTTCAGGGAGAGAGCAGTGAGGGGCGGGAAGGGGCTGCCCAGAGAGGTGGGGGATGCCCCAACCCTGGTGGTGTTCAAGGCCAGGTTGGATCTGGCCCTGGGCAACCTTGTCCAGCTCCAGGCCTGGAGGTTGGTGCCACTGCTTGTGGTAGGGGGGGCTGGAACTCAATGATCCTTGGGGTCCCTTCCAACCCAGACCACTCTGTGATTCTGTTATACTCTGTATTAACATGCATCCAGCAGAGCTGGTGAACCTGTGCTGAGTCAGATCTCTCAACTCCTTACACAAAAGTATGGGGAAAAGCAATTGCAAAGTGTTGTGCACGATAACTTTTCATTGCAGGAAAGGTGCTGGGGTGGGGTGGTAATTGGGGACTTAGTTCATATATGCCTGCAATGTTGAGCAAAGTAAATCCAGTTAAAGCACAAAGGTTTAACTTAACTGTTAACTTAAAGCCTTTTTTAAAGTTAGCTTGCACTCTGGCAGTGCACAAGGCAACAAGTGCTCCAGTTCTGTCCCTACCCACAGTCTCCCTCTTACACACTTTGTGTGGCAGAGAACTGGCTTCCAAGAAATCTCAGGTTTCCCTCAGGTGCAGCAAACCAGAATGGTTGTCATGAGGGTCTCCAGTTGGAGAAGGAACTTGGAGGAACAGGGTTTAAACTTCACATGAACATTACTTTAAGTTTTTCTGTGTTTAGGCTATGCCAGCAGAGCTATAAAAGAAAAAGAAAGGAAGAATTTAATTTCCTGGCTCCATATAGCCAACGTGTGGTTTAACGGAGGACATCGAAGTTGCTACATGTAAAAGCAGTTTTGTGTTGTCTGGAGTCATCCCATATCAGGTGCTTTCCTTCTGTGCATGCATTGGAATCTGTCCATGAAGGAATAGAGTTTTAAGCAAGTGCATTGCAAGGTGTCTTCACGTTCAGCCAGGTGCCAACACCAGAGCAAAACTCCACGTTTCACATCGAGTCGGGTCACACCCCCACAGGACTGTGTGGGACTGCACTGGGATGGGGGCCCCAACATGTATATCCCAGGCTATATAGGGGTTAAAAATTTTTTAAAAACTAGAAAACCAGTCATAATTTCCTTGTGAGCCAAGGAAGAACTAGCAGACATGTCTAAGACAAGACCTCTAGTGCAAATTATAAAGCATGTGATTAATAGAGCTCCAAGCTAGTGCTGGATGGAGAGGAGGATGAGGAAGGATGTGTTTCCTTCACAGGATCAATCCTAAACATTACCATGGAAAAAAAGCTCCTCCCTCCCCAGGTAAAACATCTCCACAAGTTCCTGTGAAGGTGAAGGACACGGCGCACGGCCCAGCCTGCTCCGGAGCCAAACACACACTTCAGCTCCCCCAACCCTCCACCCCTCTCTGCTAGAGAAATCTAAATATTTGGGCTGGCAAGCCTGCAAAGCTGTGCATGCTTACAGGGGCTTGCTTTATTTATTTTTTTATTGCAAGGATGGATGCAGGCCAATGCACTTAATAGTAACCACATGGTAAAATAAATAAGAATGCCTGTTTAGACTTAAAAGTAAATGTTAAATATTTGCTCTGGGCTTTTTTTTTTTTTTTGGTTTTTGTTTTGTTTTTCTGATGTCTTCTGTGCCAGCTTTGAAAGGGCTGTGTGGCAAACAGCACTTTTCAATTTTATTTTTTATTTTGCTGTGTTTTCTTAAGCCTGGAACATTTAATAATTTCTAATTAAACCATCTACATTTTTTAGGATATTTATGAGCAAACTGATATGGGCTCTTAAAATATGCCAGGGAGGCACAGAAGCTCTCTGCTACAGTAATATTTAAGCATTGGGGATTTTTCTCCCTCTTCCAAAGCCATGTAAAAGCCCTATCCCCATTTTTTTTTCTGCTTTTGAAAAGGTATCCACTGGATACACCAAGGAGGAGATGCCATTAGCAATTTATATTTCTCTTCCTCCATTTAGGAGCATTTTTCTTAAAGTAAGCAATCCTCCTCCAGCCACCACAGCAGAGAATACCCTGAACACAGGGGCAACTGTTGGGTAACTGCCTGCTGCCACGAGGTGGGGGGAGCCAGAAGTCAGCCTTTACATATCTGGGATGCCTAAGTTAGCTTAGAAAAATAAAGTATATTTTGACTGAAAGCTTTATTTACTCTTTTGAAATGTTTTTTTGGAAAGAAATTAGTTGAGTTTTCCACTGGTTTATGTATTTAATCCAGCAAGAGTGGCAGTATGTACTTCTTGTCAAGACTAAAACCAGTTCATATTTATATGGTTTGGTTTTTAATAAGCAAATCTTTTGGGGACTCTTGTAATTCCAGCACATAAACCAGACAGTAATGAGAAAAACTAAACCTTTTTTTACATGCAAATACAGCGATGCCACAGTTATTCCAGAGCTGACCAGCAAGGTACTCCAACAAAGCCCCAAAACTAACTAATATTGAGATCTCCAGTGAAGATGTGCTCTGAAAAACAGACAAAAAAGGGAAATTTTTAACAGTATAAGTGTAAAAAACCCCAAAACTTTATTTACATTCATATGAGCTCTTCGCAGTTGACCAGTGTAGACTCTCACGGATGTGGGAAGCACAGAAGAGACCTTCAGAGATGCTTTGTGGAGAGCAGCTCTTGGGACATTTAGTACTGTCTGCCTCAAAAAAAAACCAACCAAACAGAAGAGAAAGTTTCACAGCAATGGGCACCTGGGCAATAGGAGGTTCATTTGTATCAATTATGCATGAGCATGCAAGGAAATGATATCGCAGTGGGGAATTCAAGGGCGTATTTTGGCATGGCGACGCGCACCAAGCGGCCCATGTTTGGAGCAGATGTGAATTAATATGGCAGATCTGAAGGCAGTCAAGAATCTCTGATTTATAAGAGTCATGACTGGACAGGGTTGGGGGTTTTTTAGCTGCAGTTGGACTAGAAACCTGTGTAACAGCGAAATAGCAGGCTAAAACTGGAAATACTTATTAAATACTGGCTGTTTACATTAACCTTGCCCTGCCTTCAGAGGTTTGAAGTACATTTCTCCACATCTCTGATATCTATACACAGGAAGGAGATGAAAATATGCATCATAATAAATAAAATCTGAGTTTACCTGAAGTTCAAGTGCTCCACTAGAACGTATCCATCTGAAAGAAGGATGGGGGGAAAGAAAGGAAGTGAATGAGTAAACTCTTGAGCAAATAAGGCTGGAGTGGCACAAAGAACCTGCTGTTGCTTGCCCCTCCAAAATGAAAAGTGACCACCCATGCCAGAGGCTCTTGGCATACTTACATCTGCCCTCTGAATTGCGGCAAATCACTGCATTGCCCTCTGTGACATCGATAACATCCAGCTGTTCTCCAGCTGTGAGCGGGAGATCAACTCTCCTCTTGCTGGAGACCGAGCACTCGGCAGTGGCTGTGTTGATGACATTGATCTCCTTATTGTACTGCAGAGAAGAAAGAAAAGCAGGAATTAATTCTAGACTCACGTGTAAGATGTCAGGGTAGGTCATGAAACTTTGTTTGGGGATGGAGAGAGGGGAAAAAAAATCTCAGCAACATCCCTAATGTAGATCCCAGATTAAGGAAGAGGGCAGTTGGACATCTCTCCCAGCAGATAGGGACCAACAGCTTTGCTCCATGCATCTCTTAAGCACAACACTCATTTGCCCTCCTCCAACACAGATAATACTCTAAAGGGAGTATATAAAGATTCACAGTAAAAAAAGTATACTTTAAATTATGCATACCATGAATGTTTCTCTAAAAGCCTTCTCTTCTTTTCCCATCTTCTTGTTTTTTTCTGAATGGCTGTTCTTGATTTTAAAGATGTTTCTGCATCAAGAAGACATACACACTTCTGAGTTCTTCCTAAATCAACCCTGGCACTCTGGGAATCACAGAATCACAGAATGTCAGGAGTTGGAAGGGACCTTGAAAGATCATCTAGTCTAACCCCCTGCCAGAGGTGCAGGTGACCTAGAGTAGATCACACAGGAATGTGTCTAGATTAGTCTTGAATGTTTCCAGAGAAGGAGACTCCACAACCTCTCTGGGCAGCCTGTTCCAGGGCTCTGTCACCCTCACAGTGAAAAAGTTCCTCCTTATATTAAGATGGAACTTTCTATGTTCCAGCTTGAAACCATTTCCCCTTGTCCTATCGCTGACCAACACTGAGAAGAGCCTGGCTCCATCCTCCTGACACTCACCCTTAACATATTGATAAACATGGGAATGCAGCTCAGAGCCTAACTCCAAACTTGGAATCTTGAGGGGATCAAAGCATGTAGTTTACATTGCTATTTTCATTGAAGGATGAGTATGCAACTCAAAGCTGTTAGTGACCATAACCTGAACCATTTCATATCTCCATTTGGAATGTTTTCGCTGTAAGCAGTGTAGGAGCAAAAGTCTGTCAAGTGTTTCAAATCAGTCGTGTTTTCATAGGGATCAACAATTCACTTGTGCCCCAGCAATGTCTCCTTGTGGATTTATTTATATTTGAACCTTAGGAGTCCCCAGCTTACATCCCAAGTCATTTAGGGAAGTGGGGCTTGACACAGCTCTGAAGATTTTTGTTCCTATTAGGAGAAGAAAGCTCCACCACCCCCCAAAAAGCACCTTTATATGGCACTGAAAAGGAAAAACAAGCTTTCAACCAGCTCATGAGGAGCCATGACCATCCATACCAAGGTGGTCCCTGGGTATGGAGATGCCAGTCTTTCTGGTTTGTACATGAAATTCTAACTGTGGTGTTTATTTTAAAGCTAAGACAGGAAAAAACCAAGCAAACAAATGAGACAAAAATCCTTGCAATACATTATGCAACCTTGGCTGACTAAGAGGAGGGGAAACAAGAGCTGAAATTAGGGACTGTAAAGTTGTGAATAGATTCATCCTTGGCAGTCTCAGCCTGCAGGACCTGCAATCTCCAAGGACCAGATAAAATCATATAAGCTTCTTGATAGTCTATGAAATTAAATGCATGACTTTGCACAACACCACAAGCAAGTGGTGTTTGAGCAATCCCACGCAGAAACTTTGTGGTGAAAGCCTAGAAAATATCTGCCTTGAAGTCCCAGGTCATGGAAAAGCTCAATGCAATGCACATTCTTCTGATCTAAAAGGGAAATTAAAGATCTTTCTTCCATGTGAATTTTCACAACACCCATAACACCAGAGGGGTTGGGGGCTGTTTTATGCACAAATGGTACAGCAAGAGGTGAAGCAAGAAGCTGAGCTGGAATAGGACCCACCAAACCAAAGTTTTAAAAGAAGGGCAAGAGGAACACATAGGCAATTACTACACTGTGTTCAGGTCTTCTAACAAAGCAGTCTTGTCAAAACAGCGAATTAGCTGATCCACAGAGATCAAATTTTTAATCAAGCACTAGTAAAGAAGGAATAGGACTGAGCATGGCAGAAAAGCAAATGAACACAGAGCAAATAACACCTTTTTGTCTCAGCTAAGTGAGAAGACATGACACTACTTCAGGATGAGACCCTCAGGTTATCACTTAATTGCATAGAGCTCAGATCAAAGAGTTTGGTTTGCCCTCAAGAACTTTTCTGCAAAGTTTCCTGAAATTTGGGATTAAAAGAAGAAGACCCTGGAGCAGCACCCAAACACAAAATGTTTGTGCAATCAGGGGCATCCCACCACTGTGAACAACTCAAGAGATGCATTACAAAGTCAGATAACATGGGAAAACACAGAATGGAAATCAAGACCTTTCCACATCACCGCTGCTTTTCCTGTGCTCCTTATCCTCTTTTGCCATCAGAAATTTTGGCCTCCAGGTTTTGTATTTGTCGTCCTTCTCTCTGAAAGCAGGAGAAAGAGCCACACAGAAATCCATATTATTTTTCCAGCAGACAGCATCCCCTCCCCAAACTCATGTGCCTACAAAGTCATTAATTTTCTCCCTGTCTCCCCCCACGGCCCCCACTGAAACGCAAACACTTGCTGCAATTTATACCAGCACACGCTGCTGCCACAGTCATCTGGCAGCAAGACATGGAGACATGCTGTTCCTATTAAAAGTAATTTTTCTGACAAGGAGCTTGCCAGGACGTGGTTGATTATCAAGTCTGAGAGCTAGAGCTTTCCTTCCTTAAGAAAACTATCTGAATTTTCACGTTTCAGGGAGCAGCTCTCTGCGTTTCACTCTCTGGCACTAACTAGGTAACAGAAGAAACATTTTGTGGGATGATCCTTATCAAACACACATGAAGAGGGCACCTGGAGTGTCTCCAGAGGACTAAATCCCAACCATCTCATGACCCTTGATGGCTTGCAGTACCACAGGGTCCCCAGGGCACAGGTTTGTGCAAAGGGGAACATCTACTTGGTCAAGGCCAGCCCCAGGAGAGAGCATCCTCCTCACCTTGGCTCCATCTGCCCCACCTCAACATCATCATATACCATGTCCTCCTGGGAAAGAGCCTCTGTCAACCAAGCAGAGAAATTTATTAGAAAATGTCATTCTGAGCCTAATACTCAAAGTGATGTATTGCAGAGGAGACTTTGGGCTGCTCCTAGTCATTCAACCCAAAGAGGTCAAGGCAACAAAGAGTAAGATCCTTGTGACTTCAAAAAACATCCAAAATTCCAGCACAAGGCAAGATACTTGGGTTTGTTACAGGTGTTCATGGGCAGTTTTCTGGACAGGTTTGGCCATCCAGCTCCAGGGACAGAGCAGGAGCAGCAGCAAAGCCCAGATTCAAGCTGCAGCCAGCCCAGGCGGGCTTTCCATCCCAAGGGCATGGGCATGTTCACTCCAGCATCTTGTCAAGGTTTGATTAGTAGGGACAGTAGTTCTTGTCCATCCCCATTTATACAAGGTGTGAACTTCTGGCAGGCAGCAATAAGTAGTTTTACAGAGAGCTACCAGAGCACAGTGGCTCAGTGTGGATTGCTGGACATGTTCCATTCCTAAAGGTGTTCAGATCTCCAGGAGGAATAATCCTCTTCAAAGGAAAAAAGCTCTAAAAATGAGCACAAAAGCCACCCTCAACTGAAGCACAAATCTCTATCAAGTCTTCAAAGCTAATGCTGCCACACTCCATGATTTTCAGAAAGTCATGATGCATGAAGTTGATTTTCTATACATGTATCTTACCTAAATTTGGTGCTGAAATGGAAAACAACCTGTGGAAAGAAAGAGGCTTTTAGGAAAAAAGTTTGCATATTAGTATGGCCCAAAAAGCCATGAGCATCTTGTTGGTGCTTGCTGCTCAAGTGGTGGAGGAAGGTCTGTAACTCCAACAGCATTTGCCAGAATGACATGCCTAGCTAAGTGAGCATCTTCATCCTTTGGCAGCATCAAGAGCCCTGTGTTCATCAAGCAGGTTATGGAAGGTCTACATTGCACCCAAAGAACAGCTCAAATTGACAAAAGCACCCTCCATCTGCCCACCCCTACACCACTGCCCAGTAGTTAGAGTGCTGATGGACATTTGGCAAACATAGTGTAATTGTAGAGTACTCCAACCCATAGCAGCTCCCAATGAGTGTATAGAAGAACTTCTGGCATAGCTTTTCCAGTAAAGCTGTATTCCTTGCTCCTAGATCCCTCCTCTCTCAAATTATTGCAAATATGAATGCTCATGTTTGGAGGGGAAGGGGTTGGACAAGCAACATTCACTTACCTTAAGTTTTCCTTGAACCTGGTATTCTTCAGCTTCAACTTGTCTATCTTAAACAAGTTTCCAAATAGCTTTTGCTTTTCTTTTCTGTTCAAAAGAGAAACAGATTTCAAATTAAAGAGGCACCAGGCCCTCAACTATGTGAGACTGACAATACTCACAGTTGCAGAGATCCTGAGGCAGCTAAAGGAAGTTCAGCAGACCATAGACCTCAGGCCATCTCTAGGCTTCAAGCTTTAACAGCATCATGGAGATGAATGATGGATTCAACAAGATAAGCACCAACACAGCAGAAGATGCTTAATTATAACACAAAAGCTTAAATCTTTTAAACTTTTTAAGTTTAAACTTAAAGCTTTAAACTTTTCTGTGTAATTGAAGTTGTCTTCCTCTGACCCAACAACTACAGAATCATAAAATCATAGAATGATCTGGTTTTTTGGAGTAAAAATTCCCAATGAAACAGACAAAAATTCCCCAGAAGCACACAGTGCACATTAAAGGAGAACATCAGGAGCATCTGTCCGTGTCACCCTTCAACACACATTTCTGTCACGTATACTCTGGAGAAGAACATTCCGCTACACACACTTCTCTCTGAAGCTTATGGAGGAGGGAGGTGTGGGGGGGGTGTTTGCAAAGCTACACAGCAATTTTCTGAATAAATATATCTGCAAATTACCAAGATTCTCACACGGGGACATTACCTGTGCACAACTGCTGTTAAAAATACATCTTGAGTATCAACACACCTCATCCTTCCTACTGAGCCCACATGGAGACTACATGAAGACAGGTTTGGGGATTAAGACACAACTTCTGAACCCCATAAATGTTGTCCCAACCCAAGGTTTGTCATGAAATTCCCTTGCAAACCAAGCAGGATGGTTTGGTCTTCTGTGAAATAGCCAGAGTTGATTTTGTGCTGCTCTTCAGCCCCCACTGGCAGAGAGGCACAGAAGAGGCACGGGCACACTTCCCAGCATACAGGAGTCCACGAGTCAGATGGAGGTGCCAGCACACTTACCCTCTGACCAAGAAGCTTGTGCACCTCCACCACACAACTCCCAATGGACAATTTTCAGAGAAATGACATTTTCCCTCCTTAGTGAGTGCCCAGCCACCTCCAGGGTTTCAGGTTTTCCCCTCTCCAACACACGTGAGCTAGACTTGAATCCAGATGGAAGCTTGTGNAGCCACCTCCAGGGTTTCAGGTTTCCCCCTCTCCAATCCAGATGGAAGCTTGCACGGGTCTCACATCCGTAAGCAAAAAGCAGATGTGCAGCAACACCTTATTATTCCTCCCACACTGCTCCTCAGAAGAGAGCCACCAGATGCACTCCAAGCAGTGGCATGCAGCATCCCCAGACCACATGCCATTCCCAAAGGCTGCTTCTATTCCTCACAGAGGGATGCAGGAAATCTGTTGCTGCATGAGGGCAGGGGAGCGCACAAAGCTACCAAGTCAAAACACGACCAACTTCGTGTTTCACCTCTTAATCCATTTGGGAAGCTCAGGCAACTTATAAACCTGAGGCTTCAAAACTCATAGGGTTTATAACACACCCTGTGGAAGCAAATGGCTTGTGAAGCTATATAAAATCAGAGCAGGTTGTAAGTTAGTTACAGCGTGTCAGCTGCAGGCGTTAGCTCACAGCCCGAGCTCCTTTTGGCTTTCCAACCTTCTGGGGTCTGAAATATGGGCATTTTATGCCCTTTTGTTGTGGGGACAATGTCCCACTTTGGCCCTCAAGCATTAGCTCTTTTGGCACATGCAAGTAAAGGTGCCATTTCTCAAGTACAGCTGAGCAACACTTTTGATGGAGAAGGATAGCAAGACTGTCCTGGGTGTTTTATGCAAGCAGAGGTCTGGGGTGGGAGTACTTCCAATGGATGGAGAGTGCTACAACCTCCTTAAGTGTCAGCCAAAGGGGAAAGAGGGAGGAAGAGGGAGAAGAAACTCACTCCTACAACCATTTTTTTACAGTTGCATTAGGAGAAAAAGGCTTCCAGCCAATACCTGGTATGTGAGATCAAGGAGTTATGGTCAGTATTTCAAAATACAGGCTAGGAAATTGAAACTTACTCCATTTTTGCTGGATTATCACCTCCAGTCTCAACATCTTCATATGTTTCTTCATAGCTGTTTCCTGAAACTTAAAACCAAGGCATGCCATTATCACAAACAACATCCAGTAGCGATGAGGTGAGGTCTGCTGGACAAATTGCACCCAGGCTGTTACATTTTACTCTTACAAAGGCTTCAAGGTTGCTCAAATGGATTCCATGCTAGACATATGTATTGCTCCCCAACGGTTTTAATAGGAATTTAGAGCAACCAGACCAGAAGGAGACACTATAGATGTCCAAAGTTAAATGAAGGTATTCACATCATCTCCCAGGGACCAGCCCAAATTAAAAGCAGCTCCCATTCAAGCTTCCCCATGTGCTCCACTTACTGCTGGCTGAAGCAAACAGACTTAAGGCATCTGATGGCTCATCATCATCATCATTTTGGCTGCTAAAAGACAGAAATATCATATGGGGGTGTACTGCAGCATAGGTTTTAAAGGGCATCTCATAGACACAGCACTTGTGAAGAGCACTGGTTCATACTCACAGTCTATCATGCATTTCTTCAATGTCATCATATATCTCCTCTGGTGCCTGCAGAGACTGCCGAGTGTTCTGGTTCAAGGCTGTTCTTTCTACATCTGGCTTTGAAGCACCAATATACACGTAGCTCACTGGGAATGAGAAGGGACCATTGCTTTACAAGTTTTTCTGGGGAAATTTTCTCAGGGCAGGGACAACTGCTGAAGACAATAGCTGATGCCACAACAAATAAGAGCTTGTAGCCATACTTTCTATTCCAGGAGACCAGGAAAGTCTCTGCTCTGAAACACTTGGTGAGAGAAAAGCAAAGATTTTTAAAGTAAGTTTAAAAACATTTAAGCTTAAAACATTTAAAAGTTTTTAAATATTTTAGGTTTAAAAAAATTTAAGCATCCATTAATATTCTCAGCTGTGGCAGCTCTGACCCAAATCCTCCTCACCAGAAAACATCCCAAGAGGCTATTCATGGATGTTTGCAGGAGTGATTGAAGGAAGCTCTTAGCATGGTTGGTAGAGATGCTAAGATCCAAATAATGGAAGGATCCATTTGAAATACACGTGTAAACATCTCAGAAAGGAGATGAGGAGGGTGAGCATCTCAGAGATATATTTCACGAGGCATGAGAACTGCATCTCACGAGGTTAGAAAAAGATTATTACTAGAAGACTATTCTAAGCAGCAATATGAAATCCTTAAAACTGGTTTAAGAGATAGAATAATGTAGAAATGGAGTGTTCTCCCCAGAAGCATGCACCACCACAATATGGTCTAGTTAATGCCCACCATTCCTGCAAAACATTCAAAGCCCTGTGAAAAGATGGGGCGGGAAGGGGAGAACTGAGCTGTTCTCTCTGGAGAAGCAATAGCAGGATGCTCACCAGGAGCATTTTAAAAAACAAAATCCCAAAAGAAATTCCCTACAGCTGTTCAAATGTCAAGCAAACCAGCAAGTTTTCTTACAAAACCAGACTCCAACCAAACCAGAAAGGTATTATGAAGTGATATTAAATTAAAAAATAGAGTCCAACAGCACAGGACCACACCAATAACAACAATCACAGCCTCAGTCAATTTACACTTTCTCCTGCACACTCCTGGCCTGTCCACAGAGCTCAACAGAGCTACTTTTCTCTTTCACCTTTGAAATGCTGCCATGTCTCACTAACAAGGGAAGCAAGGCTGATGACAGCCTTGTCACAGTACAGCCCATGCCCAGCTGTACTTGGAATATCAGGACAGTGCTTACAGTGGAGATGTGGCTGGGTTTAACTGTGTGGCTGAGGTGTGTATCACTGCCTCTGGATGCTATCTCAGAGCATCCTGGCAGAAGGAGCCCAAAGTCAGGCTCGCTGGAGCTACAAGTAAGATGGAGCAAGGAGCCATCATCCATCTTAGTAAGGGACGGTGGGGAGACCTCAGGCTCTCGTCCTGCTCACGTATGTTTCTACCACAAGCCTCAGCCAAACTCTTTTCTGAGACTCTATAAATTCTGAGAAGCAGAGGAGATGGATGGATTTCAGCTCTCTTGGATAAGGGCAATCAGCTAGAAAAACAAACACCTTGGTTTGAGTTACACAGATGGTTAACCAACTTAGGAAGCTATTTGCAAAGCCAAAATAAATGATTCAGACCAGAATACAAATGTGCATGCAACCTTTTGCCCTGGTTTAACTAAATTGGTTCAAGAGTTGCATCCAAATTTAACATTATTTCCCATATGGAAGAGACATTTGGGCAACAGATGGGACTGAAGATGGAGGAAACACTCAACAGCGCATTGAGATACTCACAGAGCTCTGCTCTGTCTTTTGCCAGCCCTTGTGGGGCAGGATGCTTTGCAGTCTGGGTACTGGTCACATCCTGCTTCACTTGTGGCACCTTCATCCCACATTTACCACCTTCCTTGGTTTGGCTGTTGGGACATACATATCCATTTGCACCTGGCTGAGATCAGACATTTGGTTTGGTCAACAGAGTAATTAGAAACAGCTTTCTAATATAAGTTAATATATATATATATATATATATATGATGTATATATACATCTATATATGTTATCTTTCTCTAGACATAAAGCAGTGCCCTTTTCCATCAGGGATTTTTGGTAGACATAGGTGCTGACTGGCAGCACTATCTGCCTTTCAGGCAGCAGCAGTTGAGCAATGGGCAATCAAAAGAGAAGTCAGGAAAAACCCAGATGGTTAAGGACTCACATTTCAGCTGTTTCCTGAGGAGAGGGATGATAGAAGGAGAAGAGGTAGCTATTAAAAGTAGTCTCAGGGATACGATATCTTGAACATTTTCTTTGCTTCCCGTTTCTCTCTTTCAAGATTTGGATTTTTTTTCTCTTTTTCATACTCTACTATAGCTCTTCCAAGACAGAAAATTTCAGAAATGAGAGAAGTCTCACAACACAGGCCCTTTTGCAAAGCCATGGGCAGACAGATTGCCTTACACCTGTGACCAAATAAGCGCCTCACTTTTGTTTTGAATGAGGTGGATGCCAAAAAGACCAGAACTAAAGGGCAAAGCAAATCTAAAGGCCACTGGTTACCTGGGGTAATAAGAATCACTCTTGGAAAAGGGACAAACTAAGAGCATTGCTTTCTGGTAGCAGGAATGGACAAGTTAGATCCGTTTCTCTTTACCAGACATGCCTTTCACCACACTACACTGCAATTCAGGGAAGAAGATACAGCCACAGGAGGCAGAGCATGATATCTTTTTTCCAGCATCACATTTCCTACTGAAGTGCCCCCCTTTCATCACATAATTCTTCAATTCTGTTCATAAAGACAGTCTTTGTCCTGTGACAGTAATTAAATGCTGTAAGGAGATTGAAACCTGACATTTATAGGGTGAAATTCAGCGTGGACCTTGCATTGCCATACAGCTTTGGATCTGGAACCAGGCATCCCATTTTCTTTCATACCTCTCCCTTCTTATGCTGGAAAGGTTCATGTGTCAGTGGGAAAGACAGTTCATTTTGGTTTGGTTTTTTTTTGGGTATGTGCCAGAGAAGAAAATCTCCCCTCCAGGTATGCTTTGGAATGAAAGTAAGATGGAAAGAAACCATGAGTGCTGACACAGAAGAGCATCACCATCTACAGAACAGCATCACTGTCTACATTGTACTGGTCATGAAATATAAGAAATTGCTATTTACTGAGTCTTCCTATATCCTAACCCTAACCTGTTTTAGTTGTGGGGCTAGAAGAAACTTGAGAGAAAAGAAAGGGAATTACCTGGATTTGGCAAATAGAAAAGTCTTCTGTTTCTAGAATAAAGAAGAGGAAAGCCTTCAGCCATTGTGGTTTGTGGGTTTTTTTTCCAGAAGTAAAGCTTTTATACAAAGCCTCAACTGTCATCTACTATTTAAATAAGTATTTCTTTAGAAAGCCCAGAAGAGTTTTACATTTGGAATAGTCATCAGACAAGGATATTTCCTCTGCTTTGCAGGACAGGAGATACACATATTGACAAACTGTATGGGGATGATGTAACGGCACAAGTGATCAGGCCAGTGAAGCTACTGGTCAGAATGAAAGCAGTTACAGGTTTGAGAGCTTACAGTAGAGGAGGAAGGGTCTTTTTTTAATAAAAAAAAAGATTTTCTGTCCTACCATAAAAATAAGGCCAAAGCCAAGCCAGAGAGCCTCTCTGCAAATCATGCACAGATAAGTGCATTTGGAAGCCTGTGCTATTTCCTGGACCATTTGGTTGCTTTGCAATGGAGGACTTGAAAGAGGAGTTTGACATTTTCCAAAGAATAGCTTCCCCTCTTTTAGCAGGGCCATAACTGATACCCATGATCACCTCCTGGCATGAGATGACTTTTTCTCTTAGTCCATGTACCCACCATGAACTTGACCATCCAGGGCTTCTCTGGGGACAAGTGCCCTGTGCAATGCCCTATGTTGCCTTCACTGCAGGGTGCCTCCACAGCCAAGGCGAGATGCCACCCCCTTCATAATCAGGCTAAAATGGAAAGGGTCAGGTCATAGTTTGCAGTAGAGGTATCACAGAATGACCAGGTTACAAAAGACCTTTAAGACCACTGAGTCCAGCCATCCCTGTCCTCTCCTAACCCATATCCCTGAGCACCTCATCTACCAGTCTGTTAAATACACCCAGGGGTGGTGACACTACCACCTCCCTGGGCAGCCTGTTCCACATTCCAACAGCTCTTTCAGTGAAGAATTTCTTCCTAGAGTCTAATCTGAAGCAAGGGATGAAAACCTGTGCAGTCATGCTCTCAGCTGCCCTCACTGATGAGCTCAAAGGATGCTGCTGTGACAAGGAACTGGCTGAACTTTGCCTTCATGCCTTCATAGAGGGATTACCAGCACCAGCTGCTTTTGACAGGAACTTCCAGAACAATTCAGTGGAATTTTCAAGAATTCATGATCTTGATCCTGGTGGTTCACATATACTTGGTCTACTACAAACACTCCGATGATGTTGCACTTCCTTACACGTTTGCAGAGGAAGCCAAGGGACTGACTCTCTCCCATAATGTGTTTGGAAACCTCATTGATCTCTCTGCAATTTCTTATTTATTCTTTGAGAGCCTTCACATAAAGAAATATGTGGCAGATAAGAAATAAAGACATAAAAAATTTCTATGATAGCAAAGCAGAGGATGTATGGTACAGTCAAGCCTAAAAGCTCAAAACCAGCTGTGAGGAGACTTACCCTGTGTTCCTGAGGCTCTGCCTTCGGTACTAGAAAAGACATTTGTGAACAGGTATTACTTTTTAGTCCATGTAAAAATCATTGCACTTTAAGTTGCAAAGCCCAATGTCAGCCCACAAGCTCAGCATCTAGGCACTCATTCACCATGGGTCATCCACCATGTCCTACTGGCCAGGGTCTTTGATTTGCTTTGCTTAGCTTAGACTGAGAGGACTGCAGCATCAAGCTTGGCTGGCCTCAGTTTTCATAACCCTTGGGGCAAACCAAAGGACTGTGGTGGGTCCACCCCAGAGAAGTTGCTTGGCTCCTGTTCCAACTGGGGAGAAAACCAAATGCTCAAGGAAGAAACAAGCCTCCCAAAAAAAGAGGCAATTTTGCAAAATGTAGAAAGAGAAAATTAAACTGGGAAGAAACTGTGATGGACCCCGAAAAAAAAACCTGTTTCTAAGAAGATGCTGAGGTTTGCCTCACTATTTTATCTTCTACATAGGTAGTGTCTCATGACTATTCTTCACTGCAGTTTTACTGTAAGCACCACCTCACCACCAAAACGTTAACTTCTTTTTTGTCTGTGCCCCAAAGTCCTCATACAGTGACAGTGCACAGAGGAACAAAACAGACAGTCATTTTTGGTCACCCAAACCAATGTGCAGCTGCTTTTCCCAGTTTGAAGGGAAACAAGGACAACTATATTGTCCTCTTTTTTTTTTAAATGGCTGTGTCCCAGATAACATATAATTCACCTAAGCAGTCTCTCCTTGCAAAGTACCTTCAATGACACACAAGGTTGTGGTGTCCTCAGAGTGAGACAGGTACATCGGCGTTTCCTTGTAATTATGCTGCTCTTCAACTTGAGCACTGAGAAAATGAGAGAAAAAGAGAGATTTTATTTCTGACCCTTTTAGAAGTCTGGAAAAAAAATAATAAAAATCTTAAGGACAAGGAATTCAAATGCTTTGATTCTGAGCCTACAAGAAATCAAAGTGAAATGAGGAACTCCTTGGAGGGAGGAGAGACTTGTGCCAGACAAAAGGCTCGTCTGAGCCTCTCCCAGATTCCACACTCCCAGTGCTTTTCCTTTGGGAAGACAGGCTGAGTGTACAAGGCTCAGAGTATGTCGAGGGACTTCATACTGGGGTCATGGGCTTCTGCCTACAGCAAGCCCTCAAGTAGAGATGGAACAAAAACTCTAAGGAAATCAGAGTGCAGCAGTTTTCCAACATAGCACAGCGACTTAAAAATAACTACCCAGTTGCACTGTCTGGCATGTTGTTTCTCACTTAAGGAAAGAAGAAGGGGAAAACAGAGATATCAGAGGGTAGATATAATAATGGTCCTGCTCCTGAGCTCAACAATCCACATGATCCATACCGACACGGCGAGTGACATGTGCCAGCCCTGGGACACAAGGTGTCACAGCCCCAGCATCACACAGCCTTTAGTATTGTACCAGCCCAGTCCCCATGTCCTCATTCTCCTTTTTCCTTTTTTACTCTGCAAATACAAATTCCATGGATTTGGGAATGGATGAAGAAAGAAATCCAAGCCTTCCCACAGCACCCATCCCTGAGGCTGCACTTCCATCCATGGCAGCTCCAGAGTGTACCAGGAAGGGGTGAATGCACAAGATGCAGCTGGTGACACATGCAGGGGTAGGGCACTGAAAGAGCACCAGGAAGAGTTATAGGGACAACTTCCACCCTGTGACAGCAAGTCAAACTCAGGGAGGGTCTGGTTTTCATGAGTCACCCTGCTGCTCAGCATCGACAGGGTAAGAAGTAAGTAGCTGTTGCAGAGCTCCACAAGAGGAACAAGAGGATCAAGGTACATTTGAACACTAATGAAATCAGAGTAAGAAATGACACTTGATGTCAAGAAGAAACTTGTGCTGCTGCAGAAGGCTGCTCCAGCCCCCTGGTCTCCCCAGCAGCCCCCACCCCAGCACTGAGGACACTCCCAAGTCATGTCTGGGACACACAGGTCCCGCTGAAATGGTCCCACATGGATGTAATGCATTAATACCACCAGCAGGTATTCTGTCCCTGGTGTCATCACCTAAGGAAGAGGAGGCCTGGGAAACACCCAACCCTTCACTTCCCCAGCCCAACCCTGGGATAAAACCCTGGGAGCTTGGCTGGACACAGCCAGCTCTCCAGGCTTCAGGGAGGGGGATTTCTTCCCCCAAACTCCCACGATTTTGCTTTTGTGCTGGAGTTCATTCAGCTCATTTCCCTAGTTATCAGGTGGTTAATATTTAACAAGTGACCTATTGTAAAGACCGTTATCGCAAATATTAGAGCGAGATAGTTAATGTTGCCACAATACATTACGAGGACAGCTTCCCTGTGGGGCATGACAGCTTTGGACCTGGTTATTTTTTGACCCATTCTCTTCTGACAAGCACAGGTTAAAAGTTAAACAAAACACCAGCCAGCCCTGGCAGGAACACCTCATGATGTGAAAAGCACAACTTGCCCTGTCATTAGCTGCAGGAGTTCATTGTTTGGGTGCAGAAAGTATTTTAAGAATTCATCTATTTTGTGCTTTGGTTCAGCCATTCTGTTTCCCATTTCCCCAGCTGTATGTACAAGCAGCTGAGACAAAACATGTATATGAATATTTTTTTTCCTTGACTTTTGCTGTTCTTGTGGCACAGAACCAAGACAAATGACTCATGACAAGGCAGAGATGTAACAGAAAAGGTCAGGATCCCCCCATATACAAAACTTCTGTAAGATCTTTGAGCCATTTCAGGCGCTTGTGACTTCAGAAGCTGAACTGATCAGCTCAGGTTTGCACCACCACTCAGTAAGTGTCTCACTTCAGCAGCTGGAGACAGCTGAAGTCTTCGGGATGGGGAGAGAGGGCAGTGGCTCCTATACCCTGGCTGCACAAACACACAGGAGGACAAGCTCTGCTGCTGGCAAAAAACCCACCCCAACACCTGCTGGTCACGCCAGGGCTTTGTTTCAGCAACAGTTCTCCAAAGCAGCTCTTTTCTAAAAACACCAAGCTTGAGTACATGGAAAACAGGAAGGGAAAAACACGCAGTGGGTGGGTGCAAACAAAGCATTACATGTGTTTTCCCTCCGACCAGCTAAACCAGACCTAATGTCTCCACACTGCTCGAAAAGCACAGAGGAGAAAATAGGGATGAAGCTTTCTGCTTTAGGAAAAGGTCAGCCCAGCCAGCTTTGAGCTTCACATGTAGGTTCCCACAACCCCTGGAACTGCAGGAAATCCTTCCCTGTGGGAGCAGGACTGCATGGAGGGGGATGCTCCAGCATCCTGGGAGGGAGATGCTCCCATCACCTACAAGTCACACGTTGCCTCGCCATATGCTCACCTCTCAGGGATCAGGTAATCCTCTTCCTCAGCAGCTGCACACAAACACACAGAGGATTAGTGTTTGAGGGCAGGACAGCTCTCCTCCAGAACAGGGAGATGTGATGGGAGGGCCCTTCCCTGCACAGCACACCGTGCACACAGGCACCGGTGAGATGAGGCTGCCAGCAGGAACCGGGGAGGTGGCTATGGTAGAACACCATTCCTTCATGCTTCCAGGCAACAACCTCAGGCTTCCCAGAGATCAGTAATTCAGCAATATTGAGTTGATGATATCTAAATGTGACTAATCTCCTCCATCAAATTAATATATTTTATAAAGGCAAGTAGGTTAGAAAAGAGGTTCATTGAAAGCCTCTCTGTTTCCCTCCTATTATGAAGACCAGGGAAGACCAATAAGCATTGGGACAGTAAAGCCAATCAGAGTTTAGCCAAGCTCTTCCTAGAAAAGAAGCTCCTTTTGAATTCAGCAAAATTGTGCCTGAAGATCTGGCTGTAATTAAGACCACACCTATAAAGAAACACTATTTAGCAGCTTAATAAGTGGTCTAGAATATTTTATTATGCTACACCAATGGGGTTTTATTATGGGAAACTGAACTTTTGCATTTCTTGATGTTGGAACATTTAATGACATCACCCTCCATTGTATTTAAAACAGAAGGGAGGTGGAGATTAGCTGACCAGTTTCTACTGATTGCATTGTGCCTTCCCACAGTCGTGTGCTTTTCCCCATTGAAGAGGAGCAATAAAGATCAGCTCGCTACTTGGGCCAGCAGCAAACAGGCTCACAACACACTGTGGATGGGGGCAAAGCAAGTTTCTGCATGGGGGATGATGTCCAACCTGGAAAACCAGATCCCTTCTCCAGAGTAAGGGCATAACTCAGTCTCACTGAAACTGCTGGGCTCTTTTTAATGTTTGAGGAACAAGTTACAACGTCTTATTCCTTCACGCTTGGAATCGCGGTGTTAGAGGTGTCAATAAACTACAAATTATTATTCACTTTCTGCAGAACAGGTTTGGGGAGACAGAGTAGAGGTCACATACTTGTTTCATTTCCTCTGTGGTCTGAAGGCTTGCCACTTCGGAAAGGACTAAGATCAAACTTCGGGGGTCTTGCCGGCTTCCCAGGGGCTGGACCCAGGGATTCAACTGAAGGGAGAGGTTTAATTCTTGGCCACTTGCTCCCAGGGCTGTCAGACCGTCTTCCTGCTCTGGGCTGGCAGAAGGGATGCTCCAATTCTGCTCCAGAGAAGCACAAAGACAGCAATTAGCCTTCATTTAAGCAAAATACATGTTATTTAGTTTAGGCTCATTAGTTATTATACAGAGATTTCTAACCTGCTCCTTCCAATTTCAGCATCCCTGTCACACAGTGGGGCTCTTATCGTGTTACCAGAGTGGAAAAGTAAATGGAAATGTCCACTTTTTCAGTTTTTTATAAAGCAAACCATGTTGGGGCCTCAGCTCTCGACAGCTCCCTTCCTCTGGATTATAAAATACTGGCCAAATTTTCTGTACCGATAACAATTTAATCTGCCAGGATTTAGTGGCCTAGCTGTTTTCCATAAACAGCCTGAGCAAGGTAACTTTCCAGGGTAAACAAAGACTTAATCTTTTCAGGTCCCCATCACTCAGCATGATGTTAGCATGGGGAACTTTGCAGCCCTCGAGTTTCCTAGCACCAGTTTCTGTAAGAAACACTGCAAGGAGAATACGCTCACCAAGCTCCAGTGTGAGCTATTGCCAAGCTGGGAGGGCACAGAGCAGGGAGTTGGGGTTTAAGCCATTTTAATTTAAGTGTCTCTGCAGAAAAGCCAAGCTTTTATATGTGTGAAACCCAAAGAGCAGGGCATAGTCACATTTACCTTGTAATTGCAAAAGACCAAAGCAGACCAAAACTAAAGGTGCTCCCTTATCCTCACCTTTCATTCTCCTCTCAAAATTTGGGCAATTTCTTAATGTGAATTTTAAAATACAGAGGAGGTGGAGAACCCTGCCCTTGGCCAAGTGCAACAGCAGTTTGGACCTCGCTTCTCATCTCCAGGACCTCCAGAGAAGGAAGGAAGCGCTCTTGTTTGAGGTCCCAAGTCATAACAGCTTTTCTCTTCAGATGCTGTATAAGTGCATTTTCAGAGCACCTATATACATATATGATCATATACAGATATATATATATATTAACATGAGATTATTGTTAAGAATATAGCTTACTATACCTCCCTGCTGCCAAGGTTGCTCTCTCGGTGAACAACCCGGCATCAAGAATGCAGTTGCTGCTGTGGTCTCAGCAGTGGCTTCCTCAGAGTCCCTGTGTCCTCTGGGAACCCAGAGAGCTGTCCTGCTGCCACACAGAGCATCCTTCCTCTGGGCACACACGCCCTGCATGGGCTCTCTTCCAGAGGGTCGCATCCTGCCGCTGCCCGGTGCGGCCGGAGCACACGTCGGCCTTTGCTCTGAGCAAGGGTGCACGTAGGAGTTAGCTGCCTGTTGGGCTGGGAGCACTGCAGTTGCTTTGTTGCTGTGGGATAATGTTTTTTCCCAGATCTGTAGGGCATGCTGGAAGGAATTTGGGAGTGGGGGACCCTCTGGAGCAGTTTGCTGGTCAACACAATAGGATGGCAGTGGCTTCTCTGGACTGTTCTTGGGAGAACTCAACCTTTTCTTCAAGATGTTGCCTTCATGCTCTTCGTTGTGGCTTGTTGTCCCCAAGTAGGCCAGCTTGGCCCGAGGCCATGCCAAGGGGTTGCTCTGGGTGAGTGCAGCAGGTTGGGAGGCAGAACAAGCTGGTTCATCCTTGGGTTTTTGTGTGATCACTTGTTTCTTACTCAGGGGCAGAGGGCTGGACACGGTGTTGCCCCCAGAGCCTGGCTTGAGAAGGATTTTGGTGGGGTGCTTGAGTGGCTGCAGCAGCTTGTTGGCCAAGTTGGGGTCGTTCTGAAATTTTGCTCGGAGGGCTTTGAAATCATTAACTCCTTCCTGGGAGGGGGAAGAGAGAATAAAAACATCTGCTTTCATATGTGGCAGTTTATATTAGTATGATTGTTTCAGAGAGAAAGAGGCTGCAGAGTCCACCCTGGTCAGCAAGGATATGCAGAGCTGGGGGGAAATTTAAAAGCAGGAGAAGAGAATTAGCTCATTCAATGGATGCTCCAAAGGCTCATAAATCAATTCTGGTAAGGGCAATAGAGCTGACACAGGGAAAACACAGGAGTGGAGCATGGGAAAACAACCGAGCTGAGACAGTGGGACTGGCAGAGATGGCTCCTGCTCCTCAGCATCACTCAGTATTGGAGAATGTCCCTCAGGACCACCTGGCAAACACTAAAATGGATGGTAGAGCTTCTCCAGCAGCACTGCTGTGATACCACTTACACACCCACACAGCAGGAAAGCTGCACTTCATTTTCAGTAGGCTGGTGCTGCTCTGGAGATGCCTAGTCCATCCCCTCCCTCCTTCACAAAACTCCACCAAGAGAAGCACTAAGCACCCTCCCTGACAGGTTCTAGAAGACCATCGGGAACAAAATCTTCTCCCTCAACCACTTTGGTTCAGCTCAAGGTCCCCACTGCTCTTTTGATGCTTCTCCCCTTGCTGTTATCCCCAGCCCAGGAAGCAGGGACCTCTCAGCACACAAAGACAGCAGAAGCATCTCCTGGCCCAGGTGATGAATTCTAGCTAAGAGACTCCTTTCCACTCCCACCAGTTACCAGCCCCTGGGCAACAGAAGGTTTTTAACAAAGAGATCTAACTAATGACAGCACGGGTTAGAAGGGCACTTTATGAACGAGCCCTTTCAAGCCTTTGTCCCCAAGCCTCTCACCATCCCATGCTGCAGAAAGGGGACCACAATTTTTTTGCCACAACATCGTGGCTTAAATTCAGCCCTGAACCGGGGAAAACATATGAAGAAAAATTTATGAGCTACTTAAGTCCTTGAACTGCTCTATAACTTTTTATATGCCATGATTACATTAGGTGCACTACTCTGGCAGTGGAGTTCAGAACTGCAAGGCTCCACGAGAACCTGTCTAATGAGGAAATTGGAAAAAATTATCTGGGACAAAACTTCGTTATTCTGAAAAAAGCCCCAGCCTTAAGTGTTAAGGCCGAACAGATGAATAGCATACTGAGGTTTTATTGCATTTAATTGCACGATTTATTAAACACTGACAATTTCTCCTGAATAACCCCTTTCAGGGACTTTATTACTTTCACAGGGTAGCACATGATGTAAAGAACCAACCCTTGGGGGGGAGAGGTTTGAATTGCTCCAATTATATTTCATATTAGCGGTCGGCAGCGTGATGCCGCGTAAGCTGCCCAGACAGCCTAATCTAGCGGCGAGCCCATGGGAGTGGGAGCCTTCAGAAGCTTAAGGAAGATGAATCAGATTTTTTTTTATTTTTGGGTTGGTAGGGGTGTGGAGGGAAATAAAAATAATCCCACCTGTACCCAACCCCTCCAGCGATGCCAGACAGGAAATAAAGCAGCGAGGTGCCCTAATGCGATTGCACCGCGCTTTGGCGCGTGCTGCAGCAACAGTTGAAGAGTTCAGAGCTGTTTGTCTCTCCTCACTGGTTTTCTTTACTGAGGTGCCTAGTTCCTCATCAGTGCCCTCAGAGACAAAGAAAACAGAAAAGTACCTGTGTGCCTCAGTGTGCTACAGGCAAGGCAGACGGCTGCGAAATGGGATTTTTGGTCAGGCCTTTCCCCGGCTGCAACAGTCACTGCCTTTAATTAAAGAGGGATATATGCAAGTTTCCCCCCTCCTCCCCCAAGCTGTTATTCCTCTTGCCTTGAAATGGCAGCTTCAAGCAATTTACCTAATTAACTGGAAGGTTATCTGTGCTTAATGCCCTTCAGTAGAATACAGTTTCCCACAGGTTGCAGCCCGCTGGCTACTGATGCCGGGAGCAGACCTACCCCGGGAGGGACACGCTGAACTGCCTGGGAGGATGGGGTTAAATCCACCCCCTGCACACCCACACCCTGCCAGCCTCCACACCATCTTCCCCCAACAAAGCTCCTGCAACTGCAGCTTCCTTAGAGAGGGCTGAGTTTAGCACAACCCTCTGAGGTGTAATGAATTCTCCCAGTCTCTGCGGGGATGATTTTCCACCAGAGCCAAGACTGTTTCAAACCACAGACCCATCCAAGCTCCACCCACCCACCTTAAGCCAGTTCAGGATGATGCTCAGCCTTAACATGGTGCTGAGAGGGTCACAGGCAGGTAGGACACAAATGGAGTCCCTGTCCCAGTGCTCCCCCAGCCCAGGAAATGTTCGGTACAGCAGGGAGAGAGGCTNTAAATCACACTGGAATGAGTCCAGATTGGTCTTGAATGTCTCCAGAGAAGGAGACTCCACAACCTCTCTGGGCAGCCTGTTCCAGTGATCTGTCACCCTCGCAGTGAAAAAGTGCCTCCTTTTATTCAGATGGAACTTTCTATGTTCCAGCTTGGACCCATTGCCCCTTGTTCTATCACTGGCCATCACTGAGAAGAGCCTGGCTCCATTCTCCTGACACTCACCCTTTATATATTTATAAACATTAATGATGTCACCCCTCAGTCTCCTTTCTCAAGAGACCCAGCTCCCTCAGCCTGTCCTCACAAGGAAGATGTTCCACTCCATCATCTTAGTGGCCCTGCAGAGTAACAAAAAGCCCACGCAAGAGGAGAGGGAGCGAATAAAAAGGAAACAAGCTTCCACTGTCCGGAAAGCCGTGAGCATTACAGAGCCAGGGGACAGCCACACTGTCCATATTTTCTCCCTATACATAAAATACTCCTTCTAACATTCACATCACTCGAGGAAGCAGACTAAAGCTCAGCTCAATACTGTGATAAGGATCCCTTTCAGAGCAGCAGCTGGAGGTTTGTGCCGATACCGAGGGCTAACAAAAAAGGAACCCGACTTCTGGCTAACTTTCTGCAGTTGCTTTTCTAAAACAAATCAACCTGGGAACAGAAACCTCACTCAAGACGTGGCATACAGGGCAGCCAAGAGGAAGCACTGTGTGTTTCCCCCCCGAATTTTTTTCTGGTTTCATCCATTCTTTATCTTGATTTGCAAGGGAGCTCCCTCGGGTAAATGTTTAATCAGCGCTGCCCTCTGCCCAGCAGCAGGGTGGCTGGAGCCGAGCCCAGGCACCCTGGGCATGCTGTGGAGAGCTTGCTGCAGATACCATCTACTCATTAACCCACCAGCTTCTCCCAGGGAGGGAAAAAAATATAATTAAATAAATTAAAATCCACCTCCACTTCTTGTTAAATTCAGAAGCAGCAACTGCAGTTCACCTCAGAGCAAGGGGGGGAGGAAACCAGGCACTGGGAGTCCCTGTTCCCCAGCATTGGGACAGAAGAGCTGTCCCTTTGTGGTCCCCACACAAAGCAGAAGCAGAAACAAGAGCGAGCCCCTAACCCTGAGGTTAAACCTCTCCCAGCACTTCACAAACATAACAGCCCCAAGCTACAAACCAGCAGCAGAAAAATCAAGCAGCAACTATTTCACTGGGGCCAGGGGCAGAGGAGGCAGAGGAGACAGAGCAGCCCTTGCTGCAGCGAGGGTGGAAGCACCCGGCAGTTACCACGTCCATCCCTTCGCTGCTCCGTGCTGGCTCCAGCGGTTCAGCCTTGCAGCATCTCTCCCTGCCTCTGGGCAGCGCCTGCCCCGGTTGCTTCCCACTCCGTCACTGGTCCCTGCCACTGCTGCAACACCATTTAAGGCAGGGAGAGCCCAAAAACACACCTGGGCCAAAGCATGGGTCTGCCCCCGGGGCGGGGAGAGCTTCACCTGGGCAGGGCTGAGCCTGGGAGCACAGCCCTGCCCATCCTTTCTTCCTTGACTGACTCACAGGTTCCCTGAGCCACGAATGTCAACACTGCAGCAGGCTGTGGCTGGGCTCAGAAAGGGAGGAATCAGGTTTGGTTTGGGTTTTTTGAGGTTTTTAGCCGCCTAAATATGAGCCAGCAGTGTGCCCAGGTGGCCAAGAGGGCCAATGACATCCTGGCTTGTATCAGGAACAGTGTGGCCAGCAGGAGCAGGGAGGTGATAATCCCCCTGTATTCTGCACTGGTGAGGCCTCACCTCGAGTATTGTGTCCAGTTTTGGGCCCCTCACTTCAAGAAGGATGTTGAGGTTCTGGAGCGTGTCCAGAGAAGGGCAACGAGGATGGTGAAGGGTCTGGAGAACAGGCCCTACAAGGAGGCTGAGGGAGCTGGGGAAGGGTCTGGAGAACAGGCCCTACGAGGAGGCTGAGGGAGCTGGGGAAGGGTCTGGAGAACAGGCCCTACGAGGAGGCTGAGGGAGCTGGGGGTGTTTAGTTTGGAGAAGAGGAGACTGAGGGGAGACCTTATTGCTCTCTACAACTCCCTGAAAGGAGGTTGCAGTGAGGTGGGGGTTGGTCTCTTCTCCCCAGTAACAGGCGACAGAACTCGAGGTAATGGCCTCAAGCTGCGCCAGGGAAAATTTAGGTTGGATCTTAGGAAGAACTTCTGTCCTGAGAGAGTCCTCAAGCACTGGAACAGGCTGCCCAGGGAGGGGGTTGAGTCCCCATCCCTGGAGGGGTTTAACAGACGGGTAGATGCGGTGCTTGAGGACATGGTCTAAGGGTAGACTTGGTGGCGGTAGGTTAATGGTTGGACTGGATGATCTTAGGGGTCATTTCCAGCCTTAAAATTCTATGATTCTATGATTCTATGATTCTGTGATTCTATGAGGGAAAGAACAGCGCTCCCCTGCAGCACCCCTGTGTGCCTGTATGTGTGGCAGTTCTCAGGTCCCTTCTCACACCTGGGAAACACGAAGCCCAAGAGGACAGGGGAGTCCCACCATGGGGGCATGATGATCCTCACCCCACCACGGTGTGGGTCTCCCCATGGGTGACACCCATCCTACTGCATCAGCTCAGCCTGCAGCAGGTTTTCCCCCAAACCAAAGCCAGGGACCTCAGAGTGATCAAAACAGACATTTCCCCAAGGAACCAAGTGTTTTCTTCATCTCTGGGTAACAGAGCCCAGCAGAAACAGTTCTCCTCGCTGAAGCCTGCAAAAATTCCCTGGTGAAACATCTCTTTTCTTGGTGAGCAGTTTCTCAGAGTCCTAAGGACAGACCAGTTAAATTAAGGCAAACAAGACTTTTCCCCATCACTGGATATTTCTGCCCTGAAGCTCGGCCTGGAAGGACCTGTCCAAACATTGAGCCCATGTTTCCACAGAGCATGTCTCCTAGGAAAAGCAGTGCAAGAAGAGAACCAAGAGCCCCAGGACTTCCTTTTTCACCCCCTCTATAACTGATCAAATATTATTTCATCTTTCTTTGTGGGAGCACTCACTGTTTTCCTTTGAGCCTAGAGATGCCTCCTGCATGGAGCCTGGGTGCTGGGTGGCATTCAGAGCCAGCTGCCCATAGGGCTTGGGTGAGCAGGGAGCCACTGGCAGCCTGGGCAATACCTACCTGTGGCAGACAGGTCCTAGTCCCATGTATCAGGACACTGCACCTGTCCTATAGACTGTTCCTAAAAAGTTTCTTGGAAAAGAAAGCCTGGAGCAATAGCAGGTCTATGAGGTTACAGGAAAAGGGAGTGGAAAAGAATCTGAAAACAACCTGTGTGTGTATAATTGTCTGAAGGTGTCCCAGACTTCTGTCCCCTGATTTGAAGGTGGTGCCTATGATACATGACTTACAGATGGTCATTCTTCCTCCACACATGGGCACTGGAGAAAGCCTTGCCCAATGTTTCCCTAATGCCCTCAGGGACTGATGTGCTCCCAGCCTAACCTGCCCCTGCTCTCCAGAGCCAGAGCTGCAATAAAAAGGGGAGAAAGAAGTGAAAAAAAAAATAAAAATCTCAGTCATCAGAGACATGACTTGAAGTGCAAGTCTCATTCCTCACCACATGAAAAGCCCTGCTGCTGTGTGGTGGTCTTGGAGAAGAAAGGGGGGGTCCTGCTGAGCTGAGAGTTGGCAGGGAAGTCCCCGAGCTGGAGTCACGATGGGATAAAAATTAATGCCAGGTTTGTGTACAGGTAGCTGGGGAGGATTTATGACCCATCCAGGAGTGTGAGTGAGGGTCATGAATTACAGCACTGTTGAATGTGGAGGTTGTGACATCAGAGCCATGGTCCTGTGGAAAAGGACAGGGCTTATTCCTCTATGTGGGCTCTCAAAATAAAAAAAGAGCATCATGGGTTTCTTTAAAAGATGCATTTTGTGAGTGCTACCCCTGCTGGGACCCCTCTTGCCTCAACTCCCTTCGACAGCAGCCCCAGGGCTGACATAAATTGCACTGGGCTGTAATAACTGCATGGGGAGCACAGGGTACCCGTGGTGCTGTGTAGATCAAACACCACAGAAGTGGAAGCTGACTTTTTTCTGGCTCTGGACCTTTTTGGGGACTGCCTGAAGATAAGAAATTGGCACTGATCTATGTAAGTCACCTTTAAAGGGCCACATGGCACAGTTCCCTTAGAGAAAGCAGACAGATCACAGAATGTCAGGGGTTGGAAGGGACCTCGAAAGATCATCTAGTCCCACCCCCACACAGAGAAGGATCATCTAGATTAAATCACACAGGAATGTGTCCAGATTGGTCTTGAATGTCTCCAGAGAAGGGCTGCCTCTTGTGGGTCCCTGCTAAGCTACAAAATAGGAGATATCACAGCAAAAGAGGCAGCAGTTTGGAGCAGGAGCGTGGGGTTTGGTCTGGGTTTGCGTCCCAGGCACTGACCCGGAACGGGAGTTCCCAAGCACAGCCCTGACTGGAATAAAATCAAATACCATTCCTGAGAGCCACAGCACCAGACACTTCCCAAGAGCACACAACTTCCCCAGGACAAACAACTTCCACCTGTTCAAAAATGTAAAATGTCATGACTTGGATGAGTGGTTTTTCAGTGAGGTATTTAGTGTCTCACGTAGACACGTCAGCCTTCAGGAACAGCATCCAGCAAACTTCTTTTCCCTGCATTATCCTTCTCAGCTACACAGTGACTGATGGAATTTGTCATATATTATAGGTATATTCTTTAGGGTTTGTCTTGATTTCAGAAAGGTCTTACTATAGACCAGAAACAACAGCAGATCTTGGGGATATGATTTGTTCCTAATCTTTAAGAAAGGAGAGCAGCATCTTCAGCATCGCTGATGAAGACCAGGGCAGTTTTTTGGACAATCCAGTCTTCTTCAGGAGATAACTAAATTTGGGTATTGCCCATGACAATATTGTTAGCTCAGTGTCACAGTACTATACCCTGGGGATGGTCTAACAAGTTATTTTCCCCTGTCACAGCTACTGGCCCTGCATGTGGGACAGCACTGGAGGAAGGAGATAGGGCACAGAAGGGAAACAGCTGCTCCTGGGTACAATACAGTAAGGTCTCTATATATGAAAAAATACCTCAGAACCCAGAAAATGGGGAAAGTGGGATAGCAGGGCACAAAAATCTGCTAGGGAGGATTTCTGTTCGGGTTTTATGACTTATGGCTCTCCCAGGGAGAGCCAGAGCAGCTCCCCATCTCAGCTCCCCACCCATGTCACCCTTTTTCTGCCAGGAGGTCATATCCTGGTTTTCCAGCAGAGGGAGAGATTGGATCACTTCTTCCACCGCCGAGCCTCTAGTTGTGTCTTGCATCACTGGCATTAAGGAGGAATTTAAGAAAACACAATATTCTCAATCCCCGCACTCTGGCCAGGACCAGGTGGTGCTCAGGAGGAGCCAATGTGGGCAACCAGGTGGTTCACACCAGCCCCATCAAAGCACTCCAGCAGTCAAGAACAGCCATTTAAAAGCCTTGCAATGTTTCAGGTTGTTTTACCAGTCTAAGCTACAAGGTTGTCTCTGCAGTACAGCTCTGAATCCCCTAACACCTAAGTGCATACTTTGTTTTTAGCCATATAGCCCAAATAATTGCTATTATTGCAATTATTTGCAATAGAACAGCCAAAAGGCTGATTATTCTGGTAGAAGATATGTTACCAAACCAGGTCAGTATTCACTGACACCAAAGAAGGACTGGCATGTCTAGCACTAGAGCTGTGGTCATCCTCTGATCCTCAGATGGACCTTTTCCACACCTCCTAACCAGTAACTGGGGCGTGTGCCCGATGCCCATAAATGACACGTAAAGTGTTGGTCCTTACAAAGCACCATCTCACCACAAGCATTCTGGATAGAGAATTTAAGCTGGGAATGAAGAACAGCTGAACCTCAGGAAATGAGATGCACAACTGATGGGCAGAGGAGAAGGTCAGCCCTGTTATCAGGACCCAAACGGTACCTGGGCTGTGGGACCATTGCTGTGGCCGTAACCACTCCTGCCAGCACCTGCAGGCGGTGTTTGCTGTCACCCCACTGGCACAGAGCATGATGACCAGGGTCTGGCACAGGCTGCAGCATCCTTCCTCTGCCCTGCAGAGCTGCTCTAAAACACGAGCATGAGACCTGCAAGACTGCAGGAACATCGTTGAACACGGAGCATCTGCTCAGCAGCGTAGACTTGTTACATCTGTCTTACCCTTCATCATACTCTGCCCAGGTCTCCTGTTTGCTACACAATATAAAGCCATCTTCCAAATCTAAACCCTTCTCTCCAAGGTGCCTTCAGCAGTGATGGTGGGTGATAGGACAAAGGGCAGCAGGTCCAAGCTGGAGCAGAGGAGGTTCCATGTGAACGTGAGGAAAAACCTTTTCCCTGTAAGGGTGACAGAGCCCTGGGTCAGGCTGTCCAGAGAGGTTGTGGAGTCTCCTTCTCTGGAGACACTCAAGACCAATCTGGACACATTCCTGTGTGATTTAATCTAGGTGATCCTTCTCTGGGAGGGGTTGGACTGGGTGATCTTTCGAGGTCCCTTCCAGCTCCTGACATTCTGCGATTCTGTGTCCGTGTGGGATTCTGCTTTTGAAGGTCAGCTATTAAGACCTTGATAACCAGCTTTGCTTCCTTGGCAAACCAGAAGTTACTGTACCAAGCCCCTTTGCAGAGAAAAGTCTCCAGCACTTGCAGAGAGGATGAGCTGAGCAAGCCCACGTGTGCTGCCAAAGCACGTGTGAAACTTCCCAAGGGCAGAGCTCCAATTGTTAGGCCCAATTTCTTGAACTTGCCACATCTAACATCTCTATAACCTCTCTCTGTACCTGCAACAATCTCTGTACCTCTTAAAAAAAAATAACCACCCTACTGCTGAATGAAAGGCTGTAAAGCTCGTTGCTTTTCCCAGGGGAGCCATGAGAGAACAAACAGCAAGTGGCAGGTGTCAGTCACACTGACAGCAAGAAGCTCGGACACTCCTTTATGGGCATGGTGGATTGAACAGAGCAAAAAAGAACAGGGCTCTGTCATTAAATGTTTGCAGTCTTCAAGCCAGGAACAAAACTCAAGATTTGCAGTATCACATGAATAATGTACTGCAAAAAAATTATAAACAGATTTTCAGGCATAAAAAAAGGCCGATTCTTTTAAGTAACTGTACCCCTGCAGCAAATAAATCAGATAAATATATTGAAAATAAAAACCTACACATAAAGTACTGATGCAAATTGCTGGACAACAGCAATGCTGTGTTAGCTCATGCACTGTCACTTCACCCTGGAGCAAGGCTTGTGTAGGCACCCACGTTATGGAATGTGCTGTTCAGGTGCTATTTACAAGATCAATGTGTTCTGCAGGCAGAAATTAATTCCCCTCGTTGGGCCAAAGACATTTGAAGTGGGGGAAAAAAAAAATTCCTCCATTGCTATCCTAGAGGGAAAGGGGCTGCTTGGGTTTGTTTGCACAGAGTTAATCTGCTCCTGGTTTTAGACACGTAAGAGTTGTAAATGAGGACTTACGAGTCTTCTAATTAGCAGTTGGCAGTGAAGGGTCCTTCAGTGCCGGGGAATAGAGCTTGGTGATGGGAATAGTCCCAAAGGCTGCTCAGCCCAGCCTGCCCACAGCCTGTATTTCCATGCTCCTGAGGAGCCCCAAGACTTCAGTTCACGGCTCATCATCCTGAAGGTGACTGCGCCGCTACCGACAGCACGGCTGGCGCTGCAAGCCAGAGGTTCAGGGAGTTAATTCAGGCTTAGAGGCAGGGATCCAACACACACTTCAGACAAGTTCAATTCATAACGTTATAAATGGAACCATAACTTTTATATATATCACTTTTGGAACATAACACCTTTGAGAAAGGTTCTTTAATTTCACCTCTAACGTGGTCTGCCTTGCTTGCCACTTAAATCTCTCTCGCATTTCTCCACCCCCCCATCCCCCCCGCACAACGACCTCACCTATCAGTATGAAATTGTTGTTGTGCCTGAATGCACAAACCAGCCCAGCCTTTTGCCTGGGAGACGTGCCACAAATAACTTTCATTATATATGTGGTGTGTTTCTGATGCTGCTATCAGAAAAGAAAAAGATATAATGCTTCAGCAGTCTTGCTTAGATGCTGAGAAGGCACTTGACAAAGCAGCCATTTATATCAAAGGATGGCTGAAGTTTGGAAGATTTGGCAGACAGATTTGGCAGATGGCCAGGGAGGCTCCCACCATGGGGATGGAGGGGTCCATCCCCACCAGACCCTTCTAAGCGTTGCTGCAACCTTTTTTATGTCATTCTGCCTTAACAGCGACATGCAGAGAAGCTGTAATGTGTAATAGGGAGGTAAGGATGGGGATTGCCTTAGGCCAGTTTCAATCCCCTGCTTTTCTCCCAGGCAAAAGCAATTTAGCTTTAAAAGTCTATGAAAAAAAAAATATTACAACTCTAATTTGAATTGCCCAGGAGCACTTGGGGAAATTTTGCAAGCTATATGCAAGCTCGAGGAAACAAGTATAGGGCAACTTGGGCTATAGCATGACCAAGTGTCTTTCAAAAGGCACCTTTTTCTTTCTTCCAACACATGAGAACGAACTATTTTCATATTGTGACTATTATCTTAATAATAAATAGCCCAGGGTGTTCTTGCTTTGGATGGTATCACTTTCTTATGCTTGTGCACATCTACTACTGTGTTAAAGTCCCTGCCAGCATTAGAGCTCCTGGTGACAGACCTTATGGGTTAGGACATAATTTCAAATTTAGAGGGTATATTTCTCACCCCAGATCACTTCAGAAAACAAAGATTCAGATTCTCATGTTGCAGTGACTGCGTAGGGCCATCCAAAAGCCATGAGATGACTCACATCAGCTTTGGAGATGGGACACAGCCTTATGGTGGATGGCAATGGGAGGATGCTGAGCTGACACTGCCTTGATGTCCCTGGAAGATGTGTGTTCCTCAGAACACTATTTTGTAATAATCTTCCATTTGCTGTGCTGGGAGGTTTTTCCTTGGTCAGCAACCAGACGCTCCAGAATTACAGTTTGGGAAATAAAATGAGTTTCTTCCTCCTTCAAATGAAAAGGAGGGTGCAGGATGGACAGGAACCACACTGCTGCAATAGGACTTGATTGACTTTAATGTGGAAATAGTTGCACAGTTTAATATATTTCCTTGCCAGAAAACTGGGAATTTGTTTCCAAAAGGGCAAAGGCCTCTGGGATTTGTCCTGATTCTTTGTGATTTGATCTGTGTCGTCGTCAATGATTTACCATGGCATTTTGGAGCCTGGTGAGCCCTGTGCTTCATCTAGCAGCACTTGCCCCATGGCATCCTGAAACCTATAGCTTTTGTTTGCAGCTAATCTATAGCAAACATTTACATATGGGAAAACAATGCAGTGGAGCCCGTGTCAGCTTTCTCCTGTGGTTCTCTCTCTATACTCACTGTGTTTAACTGCAAGTCAGGCCACGGCTACAGCACGCAGGGAGCTGGAGGCATTGCCTTCCCAGAGGTAAGTCTGTCCCCTCAACAACTTTACATACAGAAATTATGGGCAGGGCAGTCAGCCCATCAATTTTGTCCTGACTTGAGGCATGTGCACGCTGTGCTCTCTGTGAACAGCTACCCAGGAAAAAAAAATACAATTTTTAAAAAAAATGACAGTTGATCAAAGCCCAAGCTAGGCATCGTCACTCTTAGATGAACTGTTTGCACAATGGTTTTTCTTTTACAGATGACTGTTAAGCCTTCTTACAAAGATCACCATACTGGTTTGGGGCACTTGAATGTATTCCCTATACAGGATGAGTTAGAATCATAGAATCATAGAATTTTTAAGGCTGGAAATGACCCCTAAGATCATCCAGTCCAACCATTAAAGTGAATTTACAAGTGAATATTTTCTTTGTCATTATAATTAGTCCACATTTGACAATGTGAAGTGAACAATAGCATGTTTATAACCTGATTTTTAATCCATGCCAGTTCCTCATACCTCTATTTTTTTTCCCCTGAACAATATTATTAACCCATACGAGTGTCATTTAGGCTTTGAAGGAAGGGAATAAACAAGTTACCTTTCTTTCCAAAGCTACAGTGTCATGATAGGAAAACAGTTGGAGCTTTTTCTACAGCTATTAATTTCAGGCTTGTTCTAAAGGCAAATATGATTTAGAAGGATCAAAAAAAAAGGTATCAGTGATAATTGGAACGTGGAGACAAGGAGAAGGCGGAAAGGAAAAAAAAACCCAACGTGGTAGTGATACACTTAATTATGAAGGCTTATTCTGATAATCCCTTTTGAAAATGAACAAAGACAAGATTTTTGATGTTTGATGAACTTATCAAACAAGGCAGAATAATGAAGAGGTAAATGTAAAACCCAATCGAAGGTGAGCCAATTAAGTACTTTGTGAAGTGCTGAGGGATACAGCCCACAAATCCTCCTGTCAGAGGGAAAAGGCATCAATATTTGCGTGTCCTCCAGCTCTGTGTTTATCTGCAGGCTCCTGTTGTTTTCCTGGAGACAACGGTGGGTTTTTATCTCCCCCAGTGATCTGCCTCCACAGACTCCCTTGCTGAGCTGTTGCAGCTTTCATGTAGAAGTCTCTCTTCTCCAGCCTCTGATGAGTCCCCAATGTGCTCTATACCTCTGCTAATTATCAATATTTCTCTTTGGACTGCAGTCTCCTAAGTAAAACAGACTGCTCATTAGTTAATCACCAAAATAACAATAATGTTTTGGCTCAGAATAACCCCTCAAAATGCTCTGAAGGCTGTGGCAAACACAGAGTTGTACTGATGAGCTACAGATTGCTCCTCAAGACAAAGAAACACGTTGTAGAAATAAAGATTGTAGGAGTGTAGTTCAATTCTTCAGAAATAAAGATTGTAGGAGTGTAATTCAATTCTTAAGAATTGAAGATCTTAACCACTGGGCTGGGAGGCAAGAGAATTGTATTTTAGCTGCTGTACAGTGATAGTCAATGCACATCATCTGATCCAAGAGCCACCACGATACAGTACCCTTGCCATTTTCTGCTTTTAACCTCTTTAGTTCCTCCCCCTCCCCACACCCCCTCCCCACATTTATGTATTTCCTTTCAGAATTGGTCAACCAACAAATTCCCACTGTCACCATGCCTCTGTACTTTGTTGGTGCAGCATGCCACAAAGCCCATGGGAATCAGTCCTTGGTTTCATACTTCTCCAGAAAAATACTCACCAAGAGGTGGCAATGGTGTAAAAAAAGTGCAATCAACAGATTTCAGAAGATTTCAGAGACACACATCACTGCTCCAGGAGTTTGTGATGTTCTTCTGAGAAGGAAGCAGAAATATAAGCCTTTTCTCAACATTCCTTCTGGTTATTCAGTGTGTTTAATCTCAGATATATATTTTATTGCATTTATCCATTAGAAAGACCTAGAATCTCTTGGGAGAGCAGGAAGCCCAAGACAAAAATCCTCAGGTCCTGCACCTGCTGCTCCTGACCAATTCTGATGGTGAATACTTGGATGGAGCATTTCTGGTAGTACAGCCCCTGCAGCTAAGGGATGCTTCCCATTTCCTACAGAATTGGTTCCCCGTGGAAAAACACAAACACAAAGATCACTTTCTCCCTGCTAGCCCCCAGCCCTTCTTAAAACACATCTTCAAAGACCTCAGATCACTATCTCTTCCCCTCCCTAGGAGAAGCAGCAGAGATGTTAATTCTCCAGCTCCTGTCGACTGCCAGCTGAGCCAGTGGTCAGAATGGACTGATTGCTTTCCTTGCCAAGAGAAAAAAGTAAGACTCCACTGTAATGTCTTCATTTATCTTCAGATGTGTCTATGATGAGGATGTACACACATTAATTATATATATTATACATATTCATCATTCTGAAGCATCCAGTAAACTCATCCAAACGTGATGAAGATGCCCCTCTAGTAGAGAGGCTCTTACTTACCCTGGTGTAAACCAGGGAATAAACTCATTTAAGGCAGCAAAACAGGAAAATGTAAAATCAGGGCAAATGGGGGAAGAATCAGGCCAGAATATTTGTTCAAGACTTTCTTCCATTTCTATCTCAGATTTAATTAAGTATCCCCCGATTCTTAATGCAAATATTCCAATGAAAAGAAATTAAAAGCTGCCTTCATTCATCAGCTCCTGTTCTCAATTTTTTACACCATTTCACATATGTCTTCATAATTCAAGAATTTATTTCCAGATACCTGACATCATTTCGCTTTCTAGAGTTTATAACCCTGGATTTTTTTATTCCTGTGCTAATAATCAGTAAATTATTTGGCTCTTCTCTCTTTCCATTTTTATTTTTTTCCTCCTAGGAGAAGTCAATTCTCATTAATTCTCAGAAATGTCGCAGGATCAGTACTGTAATTAGGGTCTGTGTCCATCTGAGCCTGTTATATTCCAATACAAAGCATGTAAAAAGGGAAAAAAAAATCTGTAGTATTTCCAAAGCATAAAAAAGAGAAGAGATTTTTAAAAGCAGTCATTCCTGGCCTCCAAAATGCACCTATATGAACTTCAAGCAAATCTCATGAGCTCCCAACTCTCTGCTGACTCTCCTCCTCCATTTATCATGTGCAAAGTGTGAGGACTACATAGAAAAATCGCACTGTAGATAGAAGTGTTAGTTTGAATTGCCTTAGAGCCTGTGGAGGTGACGTCTCTGGGGTCACAATTTAGGTGTGGGTGGTATTTGTCTCTCTTGTGTGTTCCAGCACCAGCACCGGAGGCTGGTGCAGCCGGCGGAGTTTGCAGGGCAGCGATGTGTGGGGCACCTGTGGGGCGAGCAAGCGTGTCGTGCCGAGATGACATGCACTGGACCTCCCAGCTGTGGGAAGGACTTTCAGTGTGAGGAAACAGGTGAGTGAACTGGGCACAAACTCCTGCCAAAGAGGCTTTGAGAGACAGACCTGCGATGATTTTGGGTCTATGCCATGTGCGGAGCTTGGCCAAAATGCATTCAGCTCAGCCAGGATGGTGAAACAGAGCAAAATAAAGCAGAAAAATATCCCATCTTCCACCCCACACACACATTTATGGCAATCTATTCATGTCACACTTAGATTTGGATAGGAAAGAAAACTGTGTGACATAGAAAAGGTTAATATTTCAGTGGAACAAAGAGAGTAGAAATATCCCGCTCCAACTGCTGAGCTCACACTCCCCTCCATGGGCAGCACCGCTCCCGCATCACACCGCTTCCCCCCCTGCCAAAGACATAGTTCAGTCGTGAATCCAACTAGCAATCTGTTGGGGTGACTGATTTATTTTTAGCCATCCCCAGCTCCGAGGATTGGGCTGTAATACGGCTGTTCTCTGCAAGTCTGACAGATTTTTGTTGTTACACCAATGCCTCGAGCTCCCACCCCGAGTATTTGATGACAATCCCACTGAAATTGAGGGATGTGTGCCGGCTCTGCGACCAGCTCATCGGCTGGAGCGGGTCATCGCCGCTCTCTTGGGGCAGGTGCATTGATTCCAGCCACCAATTATGGCTTTCTCCTCCCTCCCAGGAGAAAAAGCACCTCCCTGCAAGCACCCATTCTTGAGCTGTAATTACTGCAATAAACTACACGATGGGAAGAGGAAAAACTTCACTTTGACCAGACAGAGTGGACTTCCCAAAGCCAAGTGGAGCAGCTATTGCTTCCTGTAGTTCCCTTCCAAAATCATGATTGCAGATAATAAGATCAGGCCAGTGAGGTGATCTCTACTTGATTTCCATCCTGTGGGAGTCCAAAGGAGCAGCTGTCTTGGACTTTGAGCTGTGTTCGCTCCCGGTTGCAAAGGAAAACCTTCCTCCAAGGAGATGGGAAAAGCTCCCAGGGGAAAAGCACCGTGTTTAACACCCAGCATGACTTCTGGTGGCCCTGAGATACGGGTGGAAACCAACACAATCGGTGCAAGTTGCCATAAAATGGTTTTCTGGAGGGTGGATAAGTGATCACCTGTACCTGTGCGCTTTAGGTCGCTGTATTAAACGGCATCTTTTGTGCAATGGAGAGCTGGACTGCCGAGACGGGTCTGATGAGGCTAACTGTGGGGAGGAAGATATTGAAAGCCCTTGTGAACATCTGTTTCCAATCCCAGGGTCTGAAAAAGCAGCCCAAGGGTGAGTAATTAATCAATAGTTGCTACTCTCACAATCTAAACAGGATTAAGTGTTTATATTGCTCTTCCTTAGGAATAGCAGTGTTCCATGAATTGGTAGGGTGTTGTACAAAACTACTCTGCCACCTGAGTGGCCAGCAATGAGGAAGGTGGAGGGTTCATCACAGCTTTTATTTCAAATTCGTCTCCAATTTATTATCTGACCCTGGTGTCTCTCAGCCGCTCTCTACTTCCGAGTACTCTTTGTACAGCCATGTAAAAATACATCCCAGTTCTCTGAGTCCAGTTATCTTACAACTTTCTACAGCTGATAAAAGCAGTGTATTAAAGGAAACAGGGGCCTTTGGAGACACGGCTTCCTGGTGGCTTTCATCCTTAAGGACAAGATTTAACTCCAGGATTAAGGACTTCAGAGCCCAGATGTAAAGCAAAGAGCCTGAGCTCCACATGAATGTGTGCAAGGACGAATACACCTACCCTTGAAAAGGTTTTACTGAAATCAGTTTCAAATTGTGCTTAGATAGTGCATGGAAAAGAGGAATCCAGAAGTAGTTTAAAGGCAAATCTCCTGTTGTGACATTCTTGTTCTAAATCTTGTGTTTGAACCAAGGTGCTGCTTACTGTCCCTTGGAGAACGTGGGCTATGAGAGTGCAGCCTCATCACATTACTCTCGTTACCCATTAGATAACTCTCATCAACTCTGTCCAATGCTCTCTGGAGTCCATGAGATAAATGTCTCTGTCCCAGAGCTGGAGAGAATCCATCAAAAGTTTTTCAAGCCCTGTATTAATTTTCACCGAGCACCCCATTTAATGCTGCTCTCCGACCTGTTCCTCCCAGCACAAAAGCATTTGCTATCTTAAAGACGATTCCCTGTTGTGAGGAGCAATGCTGCTGTCTCCTTTGAATAATGCTTTCATTCTGGGCCATGGAATTACAGGGAATATTAAGTAACAGGTGGGATTTCAGAGGGCAGCAGCTGTGATGGCTGGCGAGCAGGAAGAAAGAAGCGCGAGGGAATAACAAGCGAGAGACTTGGCAAAGCACAAGCAGACTGCAAGTCTAAGGAGGGTGTTAAATCCCCTGAGAAATGGGACCATTATTAAAAGGGAAGAGATGAAATTAAGATAAAAAACAATTACTGAGAATGCCAGGAAATGCTTTGTGACAGCAAGATGCATTAGGCTGTGAGAGACTCACGGGGGACCTGGAGGGATTCCAGGACTTGGGGACTTTCATAACTGTACTCACCAGGATGGACTGGACAGTTCAGTGATTCCTTCCATCTCTGCCTTATGACTCCAAACCAAAATTAAAACAGCTCTTTGCTTCCTGTTAGCTTTGGGAAGGAGACAGCAAGAAGAACAGACTCAAACCTGATGTTCTAGGTGGTACCCAAATTCAGAGCCAGATAACGGTGTCAGGAGGGTGGAGACATTGATGGAGACTATGGATAACCTTCTGAACGGTGTTTCATTCCAAGGTACAATATCCTAACAAGGGAAGAGAGACAGTACATATATGATCCTAATTTTTTTGGAGGTCACTGTCAGTATGTCTACAACGGAGAGTGGCGGGAGCTGAAGTACGACGCTGCATGTGAGCATCTCTACTATGGAGATGATGAGAAGTATTTCCGCAAACCTTACAACTTTCACATATACCAGTTCTTAGTAAGTACTTTGGGTGGTCAAATTTAGCAAGGTTTTCCTAACTAAAAGCCAGACTCCCTATAAGGATATTGCATATATTTTGTTACTCCTTTGCCTTTCAAGGTACCTGTCTTCAGCTGTCCCCAAGACAACAGACAATCGATGACATAAATGGTGGTTTATGGCATTTTTGGCTTTTTATGGCATTTATTATCAAGGAACTAACATGCTTTATCACCCAGGCATCCACACCGCTTACCCTGGCCTAGTCAGAGCCAAGAGAAATGGCTTTTCTCTAAATTCTGCTATTAATGAGCTGTAGAGCTTGCTCAAGCCACTCTCCTCTCTGGGGATGAAGTTGGCCGTGTGTAAAACAGGAAGAACACTACCAGTTCAATCTTGGAAAGCATTTCAAGTCTATGCCATAGATACAAGGGACATAAATCCAAATTTCCAGTGAGACAAAGATCCTGAAAGCCATCACCATGTATCACATGGTGTACTCTGGGGGGGTCACATCTGATGTTGGAGACCAAACTAAGTAGAGCAGGGATTCAATTTGGGTCTCCCATGTCATAAATGGGTGCCCTGGCCCCACTGATTAAACATTTATCGTGCTTTTTGACATGAATAAAACACATGTTATTATAAAATATTATTATATCTCTAAACATGGGCAAAACAGTGCTTGTTTTCTAGTGTTGCCATAGCAAGTGGCTAGATCATTGCTACTTAGGGTTTTTTTCCTAAATTCACCCAGAAATAGACTTGAGAGGAAAAAAAAAATCACTCTAAATCATTAGGATTTGTCAGAGCTGTAAGGAACTGGAAGGAAGGGCTTATAATGGGTAGTGCCAAGCTAACCTAATGTGCACCCATAGCAGCCCTGGATGTAATGGTACTGCTCTGAGTGGCTAAACACAAACCTTACTCCTGCCTGGAGATGGATGAAGTAAAATACATGGCTTTATCTGCATTTTTCACGTTTCCAAATCAAATGGCACGTGATTTAACTATTTTACATTCACTGAATTCAGTGTCAGTGCTGCCAGGAGCATCGTGGGCTTGAACAGAGAAACCACCAGGTTCTTGAGGAAATAGAGCTTAAAAAGGAAATACCTGAAAAATTAATGCCTACTCCTTTCCCTTCAGGCTCACGCTGATTCTGGGTTCACTTTTGAGTTTTATGATGACTCAAAGGATCTGCTTGATGCCCTTAAAAGCGATGAAACCAAGACAAAAGGCTTTACCATTGGAATTGGACCTGGAGATTCCCCTTTCCAGTTAAACCTGGCCTTCACCTTATCCGGTGGCAAAGGATCCCTGAAGAATTTCACACAGTACACTGAAAAGGTAATAATAATAATAATAATAATAATAATAATAATAATAATAATAATAAATCAGTATTGCATATGCTCCAGTCATGTTGGCTGTGCATTACGTGGTCTGGCTGTAACTTATGTCAGTTTATTCTCTCCATTGCATTTTTTAACACAGAGTAATTATACCTTANTGAAACCAAGACAAAAGGCTTTACCATTGGAATTGGACCTGGAGATTCCCCTTTCCAGTTAAACCTGGCCTTCACCTTATCCGGTGGCAAAGGATCCCTGAAGAATTTCACACAGTACACTGNAGTAATTATACCTTAATATATTTTCTAACACAGATTAATTAATTAATAATTAATATAATTTTTAACACAGATTAATTATACCTTAATATGTTCATATAACAAAACACATGATTGTTAGCAATCCTGTTTGTTGTTCTTATTATGTTTTAGTGAACAGGGAGTGGGAATAAACCTGTCCTGCAGTACCACAATTGTCATCTTGCCCCATCCTGTTTCATGCCCATGTTTAGCACATAAATAAAAAAATGCTTAAAGTGATGATGAAGGAGGAGGAAAAAAAATCAAGATGTTGATCAAAACAATTGTCCTCAAGGAATGATCTCTGATAGCAAATATATCTTATTCAAGTTAATACAAACTGCCTAATGATGGGGAAATATGCTACTTTTTACAAGAGGTTAAAATACTGTGCTGAGAAAAAAACCCAAAAAGAGTAGCCAACAATAAGGTGCATTTCTCACAGTGGGTTTACATCATGGACCAGCTGTGACGACCTCTCTCCAGTCTAATAACAGGAATGCTGATGTTTCCTACATTTACCGTGCCCCAACTCCACTTCTTTTGTGGCTGCTGACAGGAAACAATAAAGAAGAATTATTTTGATGGCATTCTGAGTTGAAATGCCCTTAAAAGCTGTTGGAATAGGGCACCATTATGCTATTTACTGTGCCCTTGTCTAGACTCGTGGAATGTTTGAAGCTAAATGATGAGCAGTTATTGGGGGGATCATTTAAAGGGCTGTACTGGTTGCACTGGAGCCTTCTCCAGGGCAATGGTTAATCTAGAAGGGGAGTCTGGTGGTACACCCAAGAGATCCTGCCCCTGTCAGCACATTCCTGGCTGAGGTATCCCCCCGCTGCCAGGCTGGGCTTGTCATGGGCCCTTGTCCTGCATCACAATTGAGGTTTTGGAAAAAAAAAACAGAAGGAATAAATAGTATGGCAAGGAAAAGAGAAGAATTAATAGCAAAAATGGAGAATGGAACAGAATCATGTGGAATCATCATGAAGAAGAGGCTGAGGGAGAGACCTTCTCCCTGCCCAGAATGACCTGACAAGAGGTTGGAGAGAGGTGGGCGATGGTCTCTTCTGTCCAGGGACAGGGGACAGGACACAGGGAATGGCCTCAAGCTGCACCAGGGAAGGTTCAGATGAGATGTCAGAAGAAATTCTTCCCCCAAAGAGCTGTTGGGGTGTGGAACAGGCTGCCCAGGGAGGGGGTTGAGTCCCCACCCCTGGATGTATTTAACAGATGGGGAGATGAGGTGCTCAGGGATGTGGTTTAGGAGAGGACAGGGATGGTTGGACTAGATGATCTTAATGGTCTTTTCCAACCTTGTGATTCTGTGATCCCAGTGCTGATCATACTCAATATACACATTGATATAAAGCTCTTCACATCCAAACCCATGGCTTTGCCCTCTACCTCCTGCAGCACACAAGAAAGAGACACTCTAAAAAAAAATAAGTTGCCACCTATTTAATTTTAACCTGGGCTTGTTTTTGTGCCTTCAACATAAACTGACAGGCCAGGATTCAGACTTTCCTCTGCAAATCTGAAGATGAGAAAGTACTATTTTTTTATAATGAATATTGAGTGGCAGCTCCTGTTTCCTTTACCCGCAGGAGGTTGGATTCATTAGAGCTATGACGAAGGTGCAGACAGCCCGTTTCAAGATGAGAAGGGACAACATTGTTTTGGATGAAGATGTGCTGCTCTCCCTGAGGGAGCTTCCAGACACCTACAACTATGGCATGTATGCCAAATTCATCAATGACTATGGCACCCACTTCATGACATCTGGCACTATGGGAGGCATCTTCGAATACATCCTTGTCGTTAACAAGGAGGAAATGAGAAGAAAAGGTTAGAAAACCATAAGATAGTCTCTGTTCTCAACTTTCTGCTCTAAACCAGGCATTTCCAGCCTGGAGACTGTGGGGTGGGTCCAGTTCACTGGGGTAGTTCACCTGTCTCTGGCTGGTCCCCACAGCCACCATCTTCCTGGGCTCTGGGAGGGTTGGTGTTCATTGGGACCTCTTTGCTGAGCTGACTGACATGTCCCATCACATGATAGACATGTACTCATCACAAACCTGAAAATGCAGAGTGCAGGTGTCCTAGGGACATCTGTGTGCTGTTCACAAGATGGATGCACTACTGGCGACTTGGCAGGGGATAATGTTGAGTGTAGGCTTCCTGATCTAATTTCAGAAGAATCTGGGTGAGATTTTGGTAGTTTAGGAAGGAACTTGAGGATCCTTTTCTTCCTTTCTTCCATTGCCATGTGCTAAACTTCTCTAAACCCCTCCTATTTATTGTAGTCTTTGTTCTGGACATTCTTAGGAGTGCTAAAGGACAGGAAACTCATCCAGAGTAAAGCATGATAGCTGACTTCTATTTTAGCCTTCTGAGAGTGAGGGCTTCAATTTTATGTAAATAGAAGTAACACATTGCACTTGGCAGTATCTCTGCAACTTTACTCTGGTTAGTGTCATATCTGAAGACTAACAGACCTCTGATAGCTCCAGTTCTCAACAGATTAGAGTGTATGAGGCCGGAGAGGCGTATCTCTAAATCTCAATTACATAAAACATCCAGTGCAGATGTCTAGAGCACAAGAATAGCCATTACTGGTGAGCCAAAGCAGAACATTTTTCCTAATAAAAAGCATAAGATGCAGAACAATAATTTGGTACTTTAGTACACTAACTAGACTGTCAACTTTTACAAAGGTGTCGACAGTGCAATAGATCCCACTTCCCCTAAGGACCATCGCTCTGTTCTGCTGAGGGCAGTGCTGTCTTGGTAACTCCAGACAGATATTTACACAAAAGAAAACTGTGATCTTGGACAAATTGCTGTAGTTCTATTGATTTCTATGGTTCTGCCCCAAATTCTGCCTCTGAAATGCTTTGGTCCCATTGGCACAAGGATAACTATACAACCTATACTGAGTATTAAACGTGCTGATTTTTCCACAAGAAATTGCAGATTGAGAGAATTTTCATCAAGCTCCTGAAATCATAATGTTTGGAAACATGGTGCCTCTTCAAATCACTCACTTTGTAGAGTCTGTGATACAGAAGAGAACAAGATCTTGCCAAGCAAGTGTCTGGAAAGTAGATAACCAATTTCAGAGGAAGAATGAATCAAGACTATGTGAAGGGAAGCTATTATTTTGCTCTGCCTTGTGCTTGCTGTGTATATAAGGAGGAGATGTACTGCTATGAGATGACTTATCTTAGGAAAGAAAGATGTTGAAGTTCAGCAAAAGACAAAAAAGTGCCCCAGAGATGTAATTTTCATTCTAATGTAGCACACTTCCATAATTTTTGTCTAACTCCAGCTCTGTGAGAAAGCCCCATTTATCATATCAGCAGTGGTCTATGCCACATGATGTAGACCCAGAAGGACCCACCTGAAGTGGCTTACTGGCCACCATCTGAAAGCATTTAGTGATAAACTGACTTCTTAATGGTGATCACAGCCACGTTTGAAGGCTGTGTTTGCAAGAGCATTATCCTCCTCCCCTGAGAAACGCTCAGGATCAGGATATAAGCGCTTAAGTCTTAAAATTAGAGCTTCAAAAGATGAGTTTAAAGCCCTGCAGATGCCTGGAGATGTACTACCGAGTCCCCACAGGGCTGAGCAGCATGGTACCTGCTTTTGATCCACCTCTGCACCCTGAGAGCCCACCTAGTTCACGAGGCTACGTGAGGAGAAGACATTCCTTTATTATAGACCAGTGACTGAAGCTCATCCCTAGGCTGAGTCCTCCCTATGTGGTAGACAGCTTGAGCGGTTGCTGAGCACCTAGTTAGGCAGAGGCATGAGCTGGACTGTGAGCACCCAGGAAACATGAATTTGGAAACTGAAGTCACTTTCTGGGTCTAGATACCAAGGAAGAGACCAGCAGTGCAGAGCTTTGAACTGCTCTTTTGCTGCCAGACCCACATTTAGCTTCCAGGCTGCAAGAGCTTGCATGGATGTGGCCACGAGCGAAATAAATACCTATGTCAGAACGAGGTCCCTTATTGCTCTGCCATCAATATTTTTCATTACTTGCTTTTAAAATAGATTGTTATGGTTCTATTATTTAGCAGAAAACAGTATAATGTGTTCTCACATTACAAGAACATTTATGGGGGAAACATTATGCGCAGGCTAAATTAGAAAGAGTCTTCATATATATTCTGATTAATTCAAAATGCAGCAGTAAATCTTATCACTGGAGCACATTTAACTATCGCAAATTATATCATATAAAAAACTATCAGGGCTCCCCCCTCCAAGTGCCAATATTTTCTGTGGCCACCCTTTTGCAACGATAACCACTTTTCATTTATCAAGACCCGATCTTGCTGCAACCAATAGCGAATTGTATTGACAGACCCCTCGCCGAACATAATTACTCAACAGGAACCATGGCAAATCAATTAATCAGGGTGTTCCTCAAGTTTAATTTTATGGCACTCCAGCACCAAGAGAAGCAATCGCTCTTGTTGCTTTGGGTGGATGAACTTTACCCACTGTGTTTACCACTGTTGAACAGTTTAGTACAAGTAATTGAGCGCTGCACATTTAATCTTTCTCAAGGGCCCTGTTTTGCAATGGGATGTAATTCCCCCTGAAGTCTTGAGCATGCTTCAGCTAACACCAGTTTGAAGCCAGGGTGTGTAGCCCCTCTCTGGGATGCTGGGCCACCTCCACCAGCTGGGAGCCACGAGGCTTCAGCGAACTTTTCCTGCTGGGTGTGCAGGAGGGAGCAAAAACCAGAGCTGTGGGTGTTTTGCCAGTATTTTAGCCATGAGCAAGATGAGGTGCTGCTCCCTGGGGCAGTTCAGATAATGCTCTGGGTTGGGGCTTGATCTTCAGACCATTAAACCACAATGCACAAACCCCGCTGACCTCTGGGCCTCCATTTCAATACCGAGATATTGATCGCCAGTAAAATACTTTAAGATCCTCTGACAAAAAGAGCAATACAAAAGTTACCTATTACTTACAATACCCACATTTATTGAAATCAATAGATTTTTTTAACTATTAAAGAAGACAGCCTTACATCTGCAGTACCCAGAAGTGTGTACAGGAAACCAGGCTGTATGAAATATGCACATTGCTTACCTTGGTGAAACCACCTCATTAGTTCCCTTCTCCCCTCCGCAGTCGTTTCATGGGTCTCCAGTTACATATTTTCATGATGTATGTGGTGGTAGCAGCAGCCCAGCAGCAGGCAGCAAGGCTTTGGCAGCTCTCAGCAGACAGGCCTTTTACGAGTTGCTACCTAAGGATGCTAGTTAAGCTCTTAATAAACATGGCAGATCCTGACATTAGGAAAATCAGTGAGGATCTGTTGATTTCAGCTGCTGTTCCCAGCTTTACACTAATTATGAGTTAGTTCATTAAAGACAAGATTTTAAATAAATAGACCACATGAGACAATACATGCTTGAAACCAAGTTTTAAGACTTTTCCTTCCTTCTAATACTTTGTAAAGAAACAATTTTACAATGAGGACATTTCCCTATTCCACTGTTACCTGACAGGCCCAATATAGCTCAATAAACAGTTGGCTTTGCACATGAAGGGGTGTTCTCTGCCCAGAAGGTTTCTTGACTTTGAAAAACAGCTCATGCAAATAACCAAATATTTTCTTCACTGATAGAAAAAAAAACTCAAACAACCAAACAACAAACAAGTAGGAAAATGAATGTCCTCCTACTCAGAAAGATTTTGCCATTTTCTGTTCTGTTTTGCAGAAGTCACCGCAGAAGAAATAAGTGCCTGTGTTGGCGGGTCAATTGGCCTCTCAGTCCGTGAGAGTGAACTGCATTTGGAAGCATCTGTATCATCCTCTGACTGTGCAAAGAAAGGATTCCTGAAAACTGGTATGGGGGCAGGGTGGAGGTCTGTTAGGGTATCTTCTGATGCTTCTTTTGGTCCCTTGGGCATGGAGATTCAAGTAGGGTCACACCAGGGTATAAAGAAGGGACCTCTGGGGCCATCCTCAGCCCTGGCTCAGGCCCAGTGCTGGGACCAAAGTGACTTCAGGTCCAGGTCTTCAGGAATACTGATAGCTCTTGAAAGACCAGGGTTAAGAGCAACACCTGGATTAGAAACATGTACAGAGACAGTGGGGTGGCTGGATGGCTCAGTTCCTATATCCACAACAGACTGGGCAAACATGACAAGGGCAACACGGCAACTATTAAACAAGTCAAAACTGACCATGAAAGAGGCTAGGAAGCCCCAGATTTGTAATCCACTTAACCACCTATAGACAGTGTGATCTCTGCCCAAATGCTGACTGGAAACAAAGGCTGGAGGTGTGCAGGCTCCTGAGGTCTTACCAGCTCAGAGCATTTGTGACCGAGCGCTACTGCCCGCCTTGTGGCTCCATGGCAGGGCTCACCCCGTGAGCGGGGGCTGCCGAGCCCCCACTGACTTCAGGAGGCAGCATCACTGCCTCTCACAGCCAGCCCCTTGCACGAGTGATCTCACCTCCACCAAGCAGCTCCTAGTGTATGTGTGGCAACAGAAACTAAATAACAGGGGTGCAATTCCACTTTTCAGATGGTGAGAGCAACAGCGCGGTGGTCGAAGACATTATCCCGCGGATTAGAGGTGGAGATACCAGTTACAGCGGAGGCCTCTTAAACAGTTGGGATGGCAACATGTATCGTCACTGGGGAAGGTCATTAAAATATAATCCTGCTGTTATTGATTTTGAGGTAAGGCTTTTCTGCAGCTGAAGAAACTCTGCTGCTCTAAGGAATGAAAGTGTAGTCAGGCAGATCATTTCGTATTTTTATTGTGATCCCATCACAGAACAAGATTAAATGTAATGGGCCACTGATCTGGTAACCTCTTATTCATTTCACAATGGGGAGTACATCTCCCACCGACTGCATCCTCAGGGAGATGGACAAGGAGCTTAATGCTGGATTAGTGCTGAGTTAAGTTCTTGATGTGTCCCCCAACAGCTTCCTGATGAACAACTCTCTGTATTCATCCCCATTATTCTCCCTGACACTGCCCACCCTCCTGTATCAGCAGGGCACTTGTGGGGGGCTGGGGAAGTAGACTGCCTGGGTAGTGTTCTCCCCACACCCAGCAGTGGACCTCAGAGCTGCAGTGGCTGTGTCTAACCTCTGCAGACCATGGTTGCTGTTGCTGTGGGGGTTTCCAGGGGGTTTTAGAGCAGGGGGTTCGTAGGTGCTTTGTCAGGTGGGTCCTGTCTCTCTCTGTGCTCCATAAAGAGGGTCTGTGGCCATAAAAATCAGCCAAGTTTCCCTCTTGTTTTGTTGGTAGGATTTTGGTGGAGAGGAGATGGGGCAAGCAGAAGGGATGGAAAGAAAGAATGCAGGGCCAGAGATCACAGAGGTGTGAGGAGCTGGGCACACCTTGGAGGACCACATCTACCCTGAGATGCTATCTATGAGCACTGGTCTGCTCTGGGAATGCAGCTGTGGGGGAAGGATCTCGGTCATGGCAGGGACGTACTGCCCCCCATCTTCATCTGACAGCACCTGGTCCTGGCTCTGAGAGAGGGTGGGAGAGCAGGAGGTGACATTAGGAATCATCTACCTTATCAGCAGGCTGAGAGAGAGGATCTGCAAAGCTTCCTGGGCAGCACCCCGGTGCAGAAAGCCTCATTAATGTAGTGCTTTCAGTTCCAGCAAACACATGCTGCAGGTTATTCACCTTCCAGCACAAGTTCCCATCAATTCTGGTCAAAATTCATTGCAATTTTCCAGTAAACTATGTGTTGACCTCTCTCTTGGCTGCTTTTGAGCTGAGCAGCTGCTGTGCAACCCAAGCTGCAGATAAGTGCTCACCTCCACTTCAGCAGCTCTTATCTGTAGTTCCCTCTTGTTTGGTAAACAGGCTCATGCAAATTTGCCCATGGGCTTTTCCCAAAGTCCAGCTGATCCTCCCCACCAATGGTTCTCAGCATACCTTGTGCAATGAAATGATGCCCAGCTCTTTTCTGGGACTGGTTTCCACCAGTTCCCAGCCAGGACACGCGGTGTTTGCACAGACACATAGGTGGATAAATGTAAATATGTGTCCTCAGACCAGCCCTGAGCTTTCAGCTTTAATATTCAGCTGAGTATTAATATTTGTTTGGGAAAATCATAACTAGAGTTGCCCACACTGGGCTGTATTTGCTGAATATTATGGAGGAACTGGACTTTGAAATATTATGAGCATATTTTGGTCTTAGAGCTGCAGATGGGTGAATATTATTTCACTGTACTAAAGAGTGAAATGCAGGGAGGTAAAATGCCCCACTCTTGGCATTAATTGGATGGTTCACAATGTGGTCACCACTAATGGTAAGTTGGCATTAAGTTTTTGATGACACCAACTGTCTTAGCAAAACATTTTGGTTCAAAGAGGCAAAAAAGCATGCAAGAATCTCAGGGACTGTGACAGCACTAAGTAATCAATCAGAAAATGATCTTACTGAGTGTTTTAGTTCATCATCTGAATCCAGACTAAAACTCCAAAGCATGCCCAGAAAAACCAATCCCAGACAAACCTTTAGGATGAGGAAGGTTTTGGAACGCTGGTTTCTCGCTGGGGCCCATCAGTGGTGGTAACACATTTGCATGATGTACGTGGAGCTGTCGAGGAAGACAAATGAGGTTTTTTTCTGAGCCCTGAGTTTATCCAGCAATGTCACAGCTCTCCAACTGCAGTGTGTTAGCATCTCAGTTGATGCCTGGCTGAAACTGTCTCCATGCTATTCATCTCCATCCCGTGCAGCTACAGCCCATCCATGAAATCCTCCGCAGAAGCAACCTCGGTGACATGGAAACCAAAGGGCAGAACCTGAAACAGGCTTTGGATGAATACTTGATGGAGTTCAATGCCTGCCGCTGCAGACCCTGCCAGAACAATGGGGAACCCATCCTGGTGGGGGACACCTGCTTCTGTCAGTGTCGCCCGGGTTATGGAGGCCCTGCCTGTGAGCAGACCAAGCGCCGAGGTAAGGCCTGGCGTGTACCTGTACCTGCCAGGGAAGGGACAAGGTTTTCCCCCAACATATTAACCAACAGCTCTTTGCATCCATGCATCAATCCAGCCTTTGGACCTGTATTGCCACCCTAGGCATGTAAATGAGACCGTCACCCAGTCCTCACTGGGCATGTCCCATCCTTGGGATGGCAACTGTCCTCCTGCTAAGGGTGAGATCCCTGCTCCAAAGGTGAGAGAGACACAAACCTCAACATCAGGGAGGGAAGGGACGCTGACAGGGTCAGGCAAAATGACTGGGAAGTGATGCACAAGTAACATGACATCATAAGTGCTGTTTAGTAAGGAATTGCCAACTTCTCCCATCCCTCTTCCTACAGGGAAAGATTTTAACTGGAGGGAAATGTCTGTTGGCGGGAGATGAGGAGGATGGAAAGCTCAGGACCTGGTCCCATAACAGTCCACCGAACTGGCCAGCCCCTGTGCTCCTAGATTCACATCAGCAGACACACACAGAGACACACACACATCTCACAGGGAATGAAGCACAATGTTAGTCTCAAATCTGCTTTAAAACCAATCCCGTTTTTTTTTCAAAGCACAATGTTTCAGCAGACGGGAAAACAGCTTTCCAGCCAGCACTGAGTAAGAGCACACACATCCATTTGTGCTGTCTGGATTAATAAAGTGCCCAAGCCAGGCATGAAGGCCAGTTGAGTAAATAAAACACGACAGTAAATGACAGCCATCAAGCATTCCCATCATTCAGGAGCGCCACCATAATCCATAGTATCGAACGCTCCTGACAACTCAGGCAATGAAAAAGCCTTGGAGTGACCCATCTCCAAAGGGATGGGCAGTCCTTTCAGAACGGCTCCATGATGTTAGGAGGATTTTGTCCCTTTCTGAAGGTGAGAAAGTTAGTGCAGAGAGAGCTGCCAGCCACCCTTTGGGAAAGGAAAACCAAACCACAGCCTTTCAAATGAGCAGAGAGACTGAGAGACATATTGGTGCCTGAAGAAGGTGATGCTCCTTCATATCCCCTGGCTTTGAAGTGCCTTGATCTCAGGAGCCACCCCAGGCCATCCCAGCAAGACCAGGATGTCCCACTCACAGCAAACAGCTGGAGCCAAAAGCACTGCCCAGTCTTGGCATTAGGCTCAATCCTCCTCCCCTGGTCCCACTCTTCTTATGCCATCAGGCCACACACTTCAGACCTGAATACCTCTTTTTCCCACCACCACAGGCGGTGGGACAGACGGGCGCTGGAGCTGCTGGTCCCGCTGGGCTCCCTGCCAGTCGGGCACGACGCGGCGCAGCCGGCAGTGCAACAACCCAGCACCACACGGCGGCGGGGAGCCCTGTGTGGGGAGAGACCTGCAGAGCAAAGCTTGCTGAGCACCCATGGGACGGCATCACTCCCACAGGTATGTGGTTGAGAGCGGTTTGGAGTCAGTGCTGGGCTCTAAGTGCACAGTCCTACAAGAGAATGACACTGGAGGGAAGTAACTGCTGCACAAAACCAGACCAATTGATGCAGCAACCCCCCACCCACCACAGGATGTGCGAGGGAAGTAACTGCTGCACAAACTTCGCTGCACAAAACCAGACCAATTGCTTCAGCAACCCCCCTCCCACCATGGGATGTGCCAGGACTCCCACTGGTTCACAGCACTGTGATACAGGAGGTGGTGGAGAATCCACACAGGTGGTTTAGCTGCTGGGTGACCACGGGCCTAAAACATGTCATGAAATACATTTACTGCAAGTGTTTGCCTAAGTAAGCGCGACTCGTAGAAATTTTAATATTTGCCTTTGGAAAACACATTAATCCCTGCAGTTTGTATGCAGTTGGTATTGACATATGTACCATGAAACTTTTATAAGTTGGCACTGTCAGATTTTTTTAGTCCAGCATATTGGCCAGGGCTGCGTTTGCAGCGAAGCCATATGCTGCTCTGTATGGGAGAGAGCTTAAGCCTAAAGACGCCAGAGCATCACGGCAAATCGTGAACCCAAACTGACGGAGAGCCTTAAATAAATAAATAAAGTAGTAAACAGAGGGGCTCAGATGCAACCATTTGGCAGAGGAGGACGTTCACACACAAGCAAAGGCTACTCCTCTTTAAGATCAGTGATGAATTGACTATGAGCATGCAGGCGTTTCATCTCCCAGACACGCAGAGCTGGAGAAGATGCTAACGGGCTGCTTGATTTAAGGGGCTTTTTTGAATGTAAGACGTAAATCCTGACACAAGGATACACACAGTATTGAACTGTGTCCAGAGACCACGCTAAGAGCCCGCAGCTCCCTCTTCTTAATGAACTGCCACAAAAACCTAGGGTGAAGGAAGGCGAATGGTACTTCATTTTACAGTGCTTTTCATTACCAGGGCAGAAGAAGAGGAAGAAGAAGAAAAGCCCTGAGAAGGAACCGGGCATTATGAAAAGCAACAACAGCAATAAAACCTCAAAGCACAAAGGAGCACTTCTATACACGTTCAGATGGGAGGAGGGAGTAGAGAGGAATCATGGTTTAGTAAAAGAAATTGCTCAGCTCCAGCTCTGATTCTTGGAAATGCTTGTTTTTCAACAGCATGTCAGTGGTGATTTAGAGCCTGACACTTAGCTGATGTAAATCAGCAGTGCTCCTCCACCACAACTGATTTATGGCACCTGAAGATCTGGCCCCATATTTTTTTTTTGTGTGTGCGTGTTTGCCAACAACAATTTTTTTCACCACTTCTCTTCTGCTTGAAAATGAACTATAGGCTCTTTTTGTACAGGAAGACAAACCCCATTCTGTCTAACACTGAGAGGTAATTGTGCCATGAAAAATCCCTGTATTGACTGCTAAAGGTCTGCCCTTTTTGCCAACTTTCTTTTTTCCAGGTAAATGTCATGTTGAGCATGAGATGAATTTGCTCCCAAAGGTTTGAATCAGATGTCTCCTACACTGGGAAAATGCAGCAGCACGAAGCACCCATCACAGAAGCACAGAATGTCAGGAGTTGGAAGGGACCTTGAAAGATCATCTAGACCAACCCCCTGCCCGAGCAGGATCACCTGGATTAGGTCACACAGGAACGTGTCCAGATGGGTTTGAATGTCTCCGGAGAAGGAGACTCCACAACCTCTCTGGGCAGCCTGCGCCAGGGCTCAGTCACAGGGAAAAGGTTTTTCCTTACATTCAGATGGAACCTCTTCTGCTCCAGCTTGGACCCACTGTCCCTTGTCCTGTCACTGGCCATCACTCAGAAGAGCCTGGATCCACCCTCCTGACACTCACCCTTAACATATTGATAAACATTAAAGAGGTCACCCCTCAGTCTCCTCTTCTCCAAGCTGAAGAGACCCAGCTCCCTCAGCCTGTCCTCACAAGGAAGATGTTCCACTCTCTTCATCATCTTGGTGGCCCTGCACTGGACTCTCTCAAGGAGTTCTATGTCCTTCTGGAACTGAGGAGCCCAGAACTGGACACAATATTCCAGGTGTGGTCTCACCCAGATATTGCTATGATTTAGACATCCCAGAGGAACATGAAATGCAGGATCAAAACAATTTTACCCATCAATAGTATTATCAGTACTGTTTGGTGTTGGGCAGGGAGGTTATGCAGACACATGAGATATGTCTCTAACACCAAGGAGTTGTTTGGCTCATAGGTGATACTTACCTTTACACTGATAGCTTAGGACACAGGAAAATACCTGAAAGTAAATGAGTATAAGACACTGTAGTTAAAAAAAAGCCAAGCACACCTGTTTTGGACCAGAGGGAAGAAGTTAATGAACAATAAGATCTGATGCCCTGGAAGCTGGAGTGGATGGGAACTTCTAGAACACAATCTGCATCCTCAGTTTTTAAAGCCATTTTTTCCTGAAGTATAGATCACAGACTGGAGAACCACAAAAAAAAAAAGAATATGTCCAAGTGATTAAAGAAACTGTCAGGTAAAATATCACCATGATGCACATGCAAATAAGAGCCAAAAGCTGAGGTTTGCTTGCAGTTGTTCATTCTCCACTTTGACACTGTGGGAGTTCATCATTCACCTTGCTGGGCTGCAACAAAACACAGCCCCACAGGTCTCCTCCAAAGGCCAAAGGGTGCTTGGTGGCAGCCCCTCTCCCCCTCTCCAGCCCCCTGCTGCATCCAGGGCTCAGGCATCCGCACGGCTCAAACTCGGGAGCAGCAAAGCTGAAGCCAGAAGAAGAAGCTGCCTGTAAGGTTTGAAAAAAAAAAACCAACCCACAACCACCAACAAAACAGATTATGAGCAATTACACATTTACAATGCCAGTCAAAGAAGTTAATATATCTCATGCTGAAGTGGCCAGCATGAGAGCTCTGCTAGATGAGATAAACAGCAAAAATGTATGTTTCTTGCTTAAACTAAAAGCTTGGAGGGTACAATAAAACACTGCAGTTCCACCCTGGCTTTAATGAATGGATTTTTCCCCTCTTGCACGCTGACATACATTTGATATAGTTATTTATCCTATATATTTCTTGAGGCATATTTCCCAGGAGACCTTGTTTATCTCACTCATAAGTACATGATGGATGTCTGGTGCTTTGGATAAATGGTATCACAATCAGATATTTTTATGGATATAGGCAAACTGGGTTATTAACAAAGGAAGGGCAGAGAGGAACCGCTACGCGAAAGAAAATAGCAAATGATTGATGACAATACACCTGAGGTTGCAAGGTGCAGACTCCAGATAACCAGCTAACAGAAGAGTAGATAAGGGCAGAGCTTGAGACAGAGCTGTTTTCTACCTTGGGGTCAATGTCACGCTGACTACCCAAACGCCCGCATCCCTCCGAGCCTGCAATCTTAAAGAGCAGGCAAAAACTCCCCACCCGGAGCGGCTCAAAAATCATCACCTTCCTTTTTAGACAGCGTAATGCAGAGGCACAGGAAGCTACAAAATAGTTAATCCTACCCCAGACAGCCTGAAACAAAAGAAATGCTGGATTCTGGAGAGTTTGGGGAGGGACTGGCATTTCTTGTGCTGCTGCGCCACAGCCGGCACGGTGGGATGCTTAGTGCTGTGCTACAAATAAGATGGTAAATAAACACGTTGAATATGTTCATAATGGTAATAATTATGGTCTTCATCTCTAGTCTTGCTGATTTACAGAGGTGGGGTGGTGGTTGAATTGGATATAAAAGGAAGAGACAAATCTGCAGGCGTAATTGGACCCGAAATCTGGCAGTTGTCTTGGGTGCTCACAGGGCTCTTTAGGCATCAAGGTAGAAGAGGGATGGGGAACACACACGACTGCTAATACCTCTGCATGGACTCACTGGGTTGCTTGCAACAAAACCACCCTGGGAGGGGACCTGGGGAAGAACAACAATGGTATCTATCTCACAGCAAGAGAAACAAGAGCATGGTCAGGTAATTTAGTGATGCCATGACTGCCAGGGGGGGTTTGCAAGTCAGACCTCATCCCAGCCTCACGGGGAAATGTAAAAGTCTCTATGTGACATGAAAAGACAAGGAGCAAATGAATCCAGGCTGGAAACCAGTCTGATTTACCCACTCCTGATGGAGATGTTAGGAGCTGCAAGAGTCAAATTGGTTTTGTCCTGGGAAAGCTGGATGTGGCAATTACAACGTGGCTAAAACACCCTTTCAGGAGCTCCCTAAGGCATGTTGACTGGATTCAGCACACATCACAGCAGCGATGCCTTCATGCAAGGAGGTGGAGGAAACACAGCTTCTCCACGTTCACAGAGTTTTGGGTGGGTTTTTATTTTTTTCACAAGCAATCTGTTTATGAAGATATAGCATGGGGTGTAGTAAAGACCACTGAGACATGTGTCTTAACCAGAGAAACGGGCAATCAGTGGATGCACACATCGTGCCTCGCAGCCTTCCCCGGTTTTCATACGTGGGTTATTAATCTCAACTTACTCCGAACGTGGAAGTTAGAAACACCAGTAAAAGATAGTACCAAAATTTAATGTGTACCAAAATGGAACAATAAAAGCTTCAGCACAGTATTTTTTATTACCCTCCAGGTCATAATAAATCATTAGTTAGTTGGATCAAAGCACAAAATCACAAGGACAAGATAAAGTTATGTCCTTTACGGGAGGTTTCTGAGCCTACAGGCTCAGTATTTAACCACTACTGAAATCCTACTTCAGTGAGACTATCCTGCTGATCTTGAAGATTGGCAAATCTCTCCTCTCTTCTTCCAGAAAAAAAAAACCCAAATATCCCAACACAGGCACTGCTACTTCAAAAAAAAAACAAAACAGAGTTTTTCTGAGGTGGGAACAACTGTCCAAATTTGGGTAGCTACGTATGGCTCTGCTTGCCAGAGCAGTGGATAGACACACCACCACTATGGGGTGGAGAACTTCCTCCAGCCTGATGATCAGGAGAGATGGTCAAATTTACAAATGTAAACCCAACTTGTTCCCTAATCAGATTACAGCGCTGCTCCTCAAGAAGGTCAGGCAACCACACTGCAGACCAACCATGTCCTCAGAGGCAGCCATCAACCATGATCACAGTCCTCTGCTGCAGAGCTTCTACAGCTTTAAAAAGCTCTGAAGAATCTCATGCTCAGCATAAGCAGTGACCGCTGTGACCATGACCCTAAACAAACCTCTCAGCAAATTTCTATCGCACAAAAGATATCACAGTGGATAATGTAAATGTTTTGGGTTGGCAGCTCAATTATGAAGCCCATAATGAGTACAGAGCACTCTTCTTTTACATATGCAATGTGCTCTTCCTTTCTTAAAGCTGTCACAGAAGCCTTGTAGATAAGTGTGGAGGCGGCATGAAGGCTACAACTAAATGTATGTTCCATTGTTCAGATGTCAGAGAGCCTGAGCTGTTCTTACAAGAATTACATTTAGACAACGTCAGTCTGAAAGGAGAGGAACTGGTGATACCAACCCATCATCACCAGCATTGCTAAAAACCCTTGCAAGAGTGTTTGACCTTGCAGATGTTCAAAGACTTACAACACTTATAAGCAACTCTGCATGGGTAGAACCATTTTCCTAGAGCAAAGCTACTGCTGGTTATTTTCCAGTGTGCCCCACCAAATGTCTTGTTAAAAATCACTAGCCACCAATGAAGCTGTAAGCAGGCAGGTCCCTGGAACAACCCTGCTCAGGCTAGCCCTGAAATGACACACAATATTACAAGTTTCTCCTGTTATACCTGGATGTGTGATGTGTGGCTCCACAGATGGCAACAAAGGGCAAATCATTAATTTTCCTTTGGCTTTTTTTCACAGCAAGCTCTCTCCATCTTAGACACCTTACCCTGAGCAGACTAACAATGCAGCAGCTGAAATTGGGATCAAACTGAAGAACCAGAGCCTGCTTGGGACAGAGGTAGCTACCAAGGGCAGATCATCTCAGGGGTTGCACAAAGATGTTGGTTCTCAAGTGTTCTGTTTATTCTGCTCATGACAAAGAGTTATGGAAAAGCTGGCTGCTCATCCTGCTCCAGCGGTGGGTGCCGGAGCACAGGCACAGCCAGCTCTTCCACCTCCCGATGTCACCACGCAGAAGGAGCAGCAGCTGCTTTCCCAATCCACACTCCAGGAGCATCCATCTGTCCTACCTTCCCCTTCCCAAGTCACAGAGCACCCATGTGCCTCAGCGTGCCGGGGCGTATCCGATACTCTCAGTGTATCTGTTCTACCTCACACCCGTGCGGGAGGAAGCTCATCGCTGCGGTAACGGTACGACCGCTCCGGTGTCACCAGCCTGTTCTTCACCATTCAATTTTCACTCCTTCAATACAATTTCTAATTCAAGAGACAATTTAAGTTAAATGCCATAAATTGGGAAACAGGGGTAGCGAGGCGCGGTGGCGGCGGCGGCTTTAAATGCCACATTAGATACTATTGTGCTCACTGAGATTTAGACTTTAATACGCTGCACTCTGCCGTCCTCGCAGACGCCGCGTGTTAGCGTGCGTCCTGGTGCACGTTAGATCAAACAGTCTTTTCTTATCTCAAAGGAACCTTCAACAAAAAGACAGCAAAATGTAAAACCAAGCAGCTACCAATTAAGGGCAGGAGATAAAGCTCATCTTGGGTAGCTCATTGCAATAAAGGCAGAGAAGAGTCACAGTGCCAAGAACAGAAGCACGTTCAGACCCACGGGGCAACTGCAAAGCACGGCCAAAAGTGTGATTCATAACACACCCCCCAGCTCTCAAAGCCTTCTGACATCTTTCCAACATCAATGAAATGTTGACCATTCTTCAATTGGATGAGTGAAGCCAATGTAGCAAGCCAGTCAGGCAACATTTTCCCACTTGCTCTGTGAACTGCTCACAGGTTTTGTGTAGGTTCCTAGTGATTTCCACTAGCAAGTAACGGTCTCAGCATCTGGCCCTGAGCATGGCGAACCACCGTTTTGTGGCGCAGGGTTGTTGCACTGTCGTCTCCTCGTTCGTTGACCTCCTGAACATGGAGACCAGCTGGCCCAGCAACCCCAGTTTCCATTAATAGCAGCATCTGGAAGAAAACCCAAAGCCAGAAAAAAGGCCTGTCAGAGTAAAGCAGCTCTTACCACAGGACAAGCTGTCAGCTCCCGTGAATCACATTTAAATACAAACAGCTCTGCCCCATCCACACCACTAACAACCTACTTGAGTCACTAGAGATTGTTTTAGAGATGTTAATTCCCTGGTGATTGTTCAAACTTCACTTTAAGCAGTAAGGACAAGGAAAAAAAAAATAATCAATTAGCTTTGTATTTGCATGTAGGGTGTTTCTCTGTCTGGTGTGGTCCAAGCCTAGGTAAGAAAGCCAGTGACTAAACTCATGTCAGCCACACTTTGAGGTGCTAGGGAAAATCATAGAGTCATAGAATGATCAGGGTTAGAAGCGATTCCCAGAGGTCATCTAGTCCAAACCCCCTGCAAGAAGCAGGGACACCCCCAACTAGATCACGTTGCTCAAGGCCTCATCCAACCTGGCCTTGAACATCTCCATGGGTGGGGCATCCACCACGTCCCTGGGCAACCTGTTCCAGTTCTCCACCACTCTTACAGTAAATTACTTTTTTCTCATTTCCAATCTAAATCTCCCTCCCTCTATTTTAAAACTATTAAATGCAAGCATGTTCTTCTTCAATGAACAACAGCTTGAATATTCAGCTTTCTATCCACTGCTTTTCCTATTACAATGTTTCTTCTGGACCCTGAGCATGTGAGTGACAGAAATTCAAAACCCTGAGACTCACGGAGCTGAACATGAAGGCAATACATAGAAGGAGGGATGGGGAGTGAGAAAGGAAGGTTCATGTTGACAAGCAGATGGATGTGAGTCTTTGGGAGGGCGGGATGTGATTACACGTGTGGTGAGCAGACTGGAACAAGGTGTAAGTGACTCTGCAGATTAAGGCTCTGTGGACTTCCTTAGAAACACCTACAAAATCGACCCTCTGCTTGGTGAAATCTGGGATTAAAATGTATCTCAGAGCAGTTTACTTAGGACACCGTTGTGCAGAATGAGAACTGGATAAAGGACTCTAAACAAAGAGCAAAGATAAGTCCAGCACATCAAATTGTGGGCTGGTGCCAGAGCTCTGGGTGACTGAGATGTGCTATTATCTGGCACCTATAATTAATAAGCTGGAAGAAGTAAACAAAATGATCCACTTCACAGGTCATCCTAAACTAGGAGGAGTTAAGAACATCAGTCAGGAGACAGCAGTGTGACCAAGAAGCACTAATAAATACTTCAAAAGAACCTAGTAAGACTTTTAGATTAAAATGTGTGGTGGTATATCTGGGGGAAACCAGTCTGTAACATACTGGGGGTTTCACAGGGAAATCCATAAGAAACAGAGCTGTAGGAGGACACCTGAGGATCATCACATATTGCAAATCAGGTAAGAGTTTGTATTTTGATATAATTACAAGGTGTGTTCGTGCAGCTCTGAACTGCAGAAGTAAAGCCACCACCTTGTCAGTGGGGAGAAATATAGGAGGGGACAGGTAAAGGGTGTCTGTCCTCTTGCAGGAGGCATGGGACTGGACAGAGGGAGGACAGCCAGCGCAGGACATGACGCCCCATCCATCTGCTGCCAGCACTGGACACCCCCAAACACTGTGGGACTGTCTGCTTGGATGTGGGGGCTCTCTTACCTTCCTTCTTGCTGATCTTACAGGCAGGGCCGCTGTGGCCAAGGGGACATAGACATTCACACTTGGTTCCTGGAAGCGAGCAGAGATGGTGGGATTAGAGACAGGTCACATTTCCCTGCAGATGCCCATTTATTCCAGTGCTTCATCTTCTGTGAGGAAGTGACAGCGGGTGACATGATACCAGCATCGTTCTCCAATGGTGAAAGTACAAACAGCACCAAAGCTGGGACCACCCTGTTGCCCCTCCTGCCTGCCCAGTCGTTGGCTCCTGCGACCTCAGCGACGCCGGTGCAGTAATTCAGCAACCGACAGCGTCGCGCAGTCCCACCACGCTCCTCACAGAACATAACTCGGTAGAGCTGAGGGGGAGCAAACTGCAGCATCAGGAATGAGTGAAGGAGCATCCCAGCTTGGCTTTGTGGCAGAGGTAAAGTCCATGTGAAGCTGTTCTGGTTGGGCAGGATCCTGGAGGAAAGCTCCCACTGAAGAACATAATGGTCATTTAAAGCCTCTTGTTGAGAAGATCCTGAATGAAATTCTAGCCTGACTCAGCACCTGAAAAGTTATTTCAACAGGGGGAATCATGAGATGAATCCTTTAAGTGCTACAGTCAGCTGGCTGGGACATGATGCTGGTTTCTGCATTAGATGCATTTAGATAACGATTCTCATCAGGAATTTTGCAGACGCAGATTGGAGCTACAGCAATTGAGGAAATGGTCCCTTTGTTAGAAGCTCTCATCACATCACATCACATCACATACCTCTGCTGAGGCAGTGCGGTTTTCATCCTATTTGATTATTTTTCCCCCTCATTTTTAAATCACAGCCTGCTTACAAAGGAGGACAGCTTCTCTTAGAAACGGAGGGAGGTGACGGTGATAACCGTGCTTGGCACTTATATTGTGCTTTTCATCTACAAAACACTTTTAGAAACACTAATTAATGGTGAGACAGTAGTCACTTCTCTAGGAGGACTAAGTAATCTTAAAAGCAAAGGAGGAGACTTAAAGATGTCAAGGGTTTAGTTTTTTTTTTTAAATGCATAATTGAGATGGAACAAATTCTTCCACAAGAGTGACACAGATGGTCACTCCCATTAATGAGCCTCATCCCTTGATTTTACTGTCTGCCTTACCGGTGGCACTCTGCAAACAGACCAACTTCAAAAATAAATAATTAAAAAATCATCAATTACCTGAGAGAGAGATAACAGGGGAAACTAAGCAGATTACTCACCCAGTTTCCTCACTCCCTACAAATCCCCAGCCCCTTTGTCTCAGAGGTTTGAGAAGAGTTACAAAATCCTTCTACCTTGCAGAAAGGGGATGCCGTTGCCGTGGCACGGAGCGCAGCGACAGGAACTGGTCTCCAGCTGGAACTCATCGAGAGCCCGGCGCAGGTTTTCCTTTACTGCCATCGCATGAGCGAAATCTGTGGGAGTCACCAGCTGATACAGCGGCTCTGCCTGAGGGGAGGGAAGAAACATCAGTCGTTTCTCAGTTTGGGATGAACAGTGTGAGGTGTGGAGGGGGCAGGGCTGGGGAGGGAGATGAAGGCTTTGTGGTACAGGGTTTCCCTTGAGTAGTGCCTTCAACCTTGTGAGCCACAAGGCAACTAGGTCAGGAATACCTACAGGGCTCCATCAAAGCAGTTGCAAATACATAGTAAAATACAAGCGGTTGACATATGGGCAAAGTTTAACTGAAAATTCATTAAATCCTTTCTCATCCATTTTCCTAATATTGGTGGGTTTTTTGACCAGAGTTTTTCATCCTTCTGTTTCCAATGTGCTCTGTTACTCCTGGAGAAGAGGAGGCTCTGGGGAGACCTTCTAGCGGTCTGCCAGGACCTCAAGGGGGGCTACAAGAAAGATGGGGAGAGGCTGTTCAGTAGGGCCTGTTGTGACAGGACAAGGGGTGATGGTTTCAAAATAGAGGGAGGGAGATTTAGATTGGATATTAGAAAAAAGTTCTTTCCTGTGAGAGTTGTGGAGCACTGGAACAGGTTGCCCAGGGAGGGGGTGGATGCCCCTGGATCCCTGGAGACGTTCAAGGCCAGGTTGGATGAGGCCCTGAGCAGCCTGATCTAGTTGGGGGTTTCCCTGCTTCTTGCAGGGGGGTTGGACTAGATGACCTCTGGGAGTCGCTTCTTACCCTAATCATTCTATGATTCTATGATTCTATGATGTAAAGGGGTACCCAGAATGCTGCTTGCTCTCTCCCTCCCTCCTCAGACAGCCTCACGGCGCAGCCAGAGGCACGTGGGTGCAGGTACTCACATCTGCACGTTCCCCTCAACCCCTTCTGCATTTCAGGGCTGATTTCTGTCACTATGAAGCCAAGATAAGTGTTCCCACCGCCTTCAGGAGGGAGAGGGTTGTGATCCCCATCTGCAAACACGGCAGGTGAGGGCGGAGGGAGAAGATAATGGGGTGCACAGCACGGTGAATGTGCGGTGGGGATAGGATGGGCTTTGGCTGGCTCATTTTGATATTTTAATTTCCTGAAAACATGGTAAAAAGTGTCATCTCAATACTGCTAGTCACCCACTAATGCCTGTGGGCACGAGTCATCAGAGGATCCATCCCAAATCCCCACCCTTGTCACAGAGACCTGCTGTCCCAGGAACAGCACTTCACCCCGCTGCTATCAGAGGCTCAGGCTACAAGGAGTAGAAGGTTTCCATAACAAACCTGCTCATTTCCTGCTGCTGTACATTCACTCCTCATCAATTACCTGCGATCCATACTTCTGAATTCAGATCATACAAACGAGGAAATACACTACCAGTGACCTGCCAAGTCCCTTCAGCAGATGATTTATGAACTGATTTGCTTTACTTTTCCCTAACTAAGCATTCCTGGGCTGACATTTAGTCACACTCTGCTGGTACTTTTGATCTTCAAGCACTGCAGGGATATTGGTATGGAAATGAAGGCTTATAGATACCCAATCCAAATTATATTCATCTGGGGTTTTTCACTGGGCAGCCCGGTCACTGGTGCCAGGAAAGACAAAGAACATTGTGGTATCTTGTGGGAGAGTTTTCTGTCTGTGGAATCTAGCACAGAGGACTCAGTTGATGTTGCCTCCTGCCCAGAGACCTCCCAGTGCATTTCTGGAAGGTTTATCCACAGCACACTGGGGGCTTGGGAAAGCTACCTCTGCTGCAGCAAGGGGCAGGCAGGCATTGGCTGTGTTTCCAAATGACTTTGTATTTTTTTAGAATTCATCTCTTTTTATTTTTTTAAAAAAAGGAAAACTCAGAATTTTCAATGAGGAACAAGCACCTTTTACAAACAGAAATATTTTTGCTTGAAATTAAATTTCATTTTACAATGAAACTCAATTAGACAATAATTGAGAGGAGGGCCACAAAGCTGATAAAGGGGCTGGAGCACCTTTCCTACGAGGACAGGCTGAGAGAGTTGGGGCTGTTGAGCCTGGAGAAGAGGAGGCTCCGGGGAGACCTTCTAGCGCTCTGCCAGGACCTCAAGGGGGCCTACAAGAAAGATGGGGAGAGGCTGTTCAGTAGGGCCTGTTGTGACAGGACAAGGGGTGATGGTTTTAAAATAGAGGGAGGGAGATTTAGGTTGGATATTAGAAAAAAGTTCTTTCCTGTGAGAGTGGTGGAGCACTGGAACAGGTTGCCCAGGGAGGTGGTGGATGCCCCATCCCTGGAGACGTTCAAGGCCAGGTTGGATGAGGCCCTGAGCAACCTGATCTAGTTGGGGGTGTCCCTGCTTCTTGCAGGGGGTTGGGACTCTGGGAGTCCCTTCCAACTCTAATCACTCTATGATTCTATGAATAATAAAATCAACTTTACCACTCCTGTGTCCAAACTCCTGTTTAAAAGGATGTTGTCTTGCACCTTTGAACTATTCACTCAGTGTGAACTTACTTTGACATTAAAAATGATGAGGCAGAATTGCTACATACCTCTGCTTGCTATTTACTTGTATAGTGCCTTGCATTTCTAAAACTCTTCAGGATCAAAAAAACCTTGACTTTTCAAAACCTAACTCATATGTTTAAGGTTTAGCTTTGCTGCGCAAACATCCAGGAACGTACAGAGAACTGCTTGACCTTCTGAACCAGAGAGAGAATTACTGCTAAATAGTCAAATGGTGCTCACAGAAGACAGGAGAAATTACAAGGAAAACAAAAATCCTTATAAAATGCATGCTGCCAGGTATATTTTTGGTGCTACATTGGCAAAAGAGAAGGCAGAGAGCCTGACCTGCTTGGCAGGCAGCAAGTGACTGCATCTGTGCCGCCAGGTTAGAAGGATAAAAGCTGTTTAACTGATGTATTTCCAGCCACACCACTCTTTTTAATGCATCACACCTTTCATTTTCTGAACAGCCAGTCTTAGGGAAACCATGTTGCTCAATCTGGGCCTATTATTTGCCCTAGAAACTTCCCTGGTTTTTTGTTTCGGTTTTCTTTTTTTTTTTAACATCCTTTTTATCTAAACACAGAGTTCTCTGAGGTGCTCAGCGAGGTGAGGCTGTGTGATGTGAAGGATCCAGTACCTTGAGATGTATGATTTCAGGGTTGTACTGCACAGCATCTCCCCACTCCTGCATGAGCGCCGCCGTCGGCAGGTCTCTGTAGGCCAGCGCAGTAATGTGTTCGCTTGCCCCGCCACGAACGAGGACGATGAAATCTTCCACATACCGTTTTTCAGAGGTGCTGTCTGCAAAAATGCATTCAGAAAAAATGCATTCAAAGCACCCCTGGATATGACCTACCCCACTGGAGGGGCATGGAAAAGACCATGAGGGTTCCACACCTGAAGCCCAGTTCCCACGCTGCGTGTCCTATGTCCCACCTACTCCCTTGTAGCATCCTCCTCTCTTGCACTTTACCTACATCTCACCTCCTAAATTTCTTCCCTATGTGCACAAGGTCCTTCCACAGCCCAAAGTTCTTCACATCACCATGAACACTGCCTGTTCTCTGCATATCTCCATGATTGCTGTCCTCCCACTGCAACACCTCCAGCTTCCCATACGTCCCCTGAGGTTCCCACAGCGCCACTACTGCCCCGCTTTCCCCGTTTGGGCTTCTTCAGGTGCTAAATGCATCATGCTGGGCTGTTCTGCTGAGTGGTCAGTGGATATCAGAGGATCACAGAATCACGAGGTTGGAAAAGACCTTTAAGATCATCAAGTCCAACCATCCCTGTCCTCTCCTAAACCACATCCCTGAGCTTTTCATCTCTCCATCTGTTAAATACACCCAGGGGTGGGGACACCACCCCCTCCCTGGGAAGCCTGTTCCACACCTGATAGCTCTTTGGGGGAAGAATTTCTTCTGACATCTCATCTGAACCTGCCCTGGTGCAGCTTGAGGCCATTCCCCTTGTCCTGTCCTCTGTCCCTGGGCAGAAGAGACTGTCGCCCACCTCTCTCCAATCTCCTGTCAGATCATTCTAGGCAGGGAGAAGGTCTCCCCTCAGCTTCCTTCTCTCCAGACTCAAATCCCAGCTCCCTCAGCTGGTTTGTTCTCCAGACCCTTCCCCAGCCTGGTTGCCCTCCTCTGAACCCACTCCAGGACCTCGATGTCCTTCTTGGAGTGAGGGGCCCAGAACTCAACACAGCACTCGAGGTGCAGCCCCACCAGTGCTGGCTCATATTCAGTCTGCAGTCACTCAACCCACCCCTCACCTTTGTCCCCAGCCCCCCCTCCTCCAATCCTTCTCCACCTGTCAGCTGTCCAGCCACTCTGCCCCAAGCCTGTAGCTTGCCAGGTCCCTCTGAAGAGCCTCCCTACCCTCCACAGCTCCCAGCTTCGTCTCATCTGCAAACTTGAGGGAACATTTGACCCCTTCATCCAGGTCACTGATAAGGATGCTGAACAGAACTGGACCCAGGACTGAGCCCTGGGGGACACCCCTTGTGACCAGTGGTGTCTGGATTTGGCTCCATATGTAATGGGCAATGATCTGCCCCTGCTTTTCTCTGGGAGGGGACACTGAACAGGTATTTCTTCTCTACCCAGTAAAGAAAATCTTGCAAAAAAAAAAAAGCTCTGAGACATTTACACCTCCATTAACCTTGACTGAGGTTACCCAGCAGATTCCAACGCAGCTGTGAGGGAGTGGGGGAACTGTTTCAGGCAGCCCAGCTCACAAAACCTTCTCTCTGCTCTGACACAGGCTGGAAATGAAACAGCAGAAGTGTTTCACACTTACCTCCAATTTCTTTTAAAAGGGATTTACAGCCAGCTTCATTTATTCCAAGGTTCAAATAGACACCAAAAATATTTGCCCCGACGTTGAAGCCATGCTGTGCGCACTTCTGGATGTCGCTCAGAGAGTAACCTTAAACACACAACAGCATGGGAGAGCTTCAGTACCACTGCTTGGGGCTTGTCATCCATGCAGACACAAAACACAAGCTGGTAAATGAAAGAGAGGATGCACTGAGGTTTGGGTAGATGCAGGATGGCCCCTACTGATGTTTGCAGAAGTTGAGATGTTAGAGGGTGGGCTTGATTCCCAGTATAAATGTAATGGTGGGTTTGAAGGGAAAAACCTGAATTCTCGATGTGGATCTATCAAACCCTGATGAGAACCTAGAATCATAGAATGTGCTGGGTTGGAAGGGACCTTTAAAGCCCATCTAGTCCCACTCCTGCAGTGAGCAGGGATGTCTTCACTAGATGAGGCTGCTCAGAGCCCCATCAAACCTGACCTTGAATATCTCCAGGGATGCGGCCTTCACCACCTCTCTGGGCAACCTGTGCCAGTGATCCACCACCCTCAGAGTAAAGAATTTTTTTCCTAATATCCAACCTACATCTCCCCTTTTATAATTTAAAACCATCACCCATCACCCTGTTCACCCTCATGAACAGTTGTTACCCAACTTACAGCCCAGCTGGGCGCTGGGGATTGTGTGAAAACCTTGGTACGACTGCAGGAACCGGGTCATAGAATCATAGAACCATAGAATCACAGAATCATAGAATCATAGAAATTTTAAGGCTGGAAATGACCCCTAAGATCATCCAGTCCAA
>VXBZ01005236.1:0-69938 GCA_013399135.1 Heliornis fulica | reverse complement strand
GTGATGGCCAGTGACAGGACAAGGGGAAATGGTTCCAAACTGGAACACAGAAAGTTCCATGTTAACTAAAGGAGGAACTTTTTCCCTGTGAGGGTGACAGATCACTGGAACAGGCTGCCCAGAGAGGTTGTGGAGTCTCCTTCTCTGGAGACATTCAAGACCAATCTGGACATGTTCCTGTGTGATCTACTCTAGATGATCCTGCTTGGGCAGGGGGGTTGGACTGAGTGATCTTTCAAGGTCTCTTCCAGCCCCTAATATTCTGTGATTCTGTGACTGTCAAGGCTGCCCTGCAGTCGAACAGCTTGGCTTCAAGGTCTGCATTATCAGTTACTGAAGTGACAGCTCCCACTCGCTGAACACACCTACAAGAGGGGTGGCCCTTCATGTGTGAGGTGACACTGCAGTGATCGCTGTACATGCTGCAGAGCAGTTTCTGGGCTGTGTGTGCAAGCCAAGAAATTCCTGCAACTACAGAAACCCCCATTTGCCCTTCTTTCACCCCGGATTCCTCTGTTAGTCACTGTAACTCATTCATGGGGCAGAGGAGCTCCAGACTCAGGGTTTCATTAGCTAAACCCCACATCTCCTTGTGATGACTCCCTTGGAGGAGTCTCCATGGTGGTTGTGCAGTGCCAGCCTACTTTGGCATCAGTGGGAAGAACTCTTCAATAGCTGGCAGGGTCAGGGCCACAGCATGCCATGGCTGGGGTGCAGGGTGAGGGACACAGCATCCCATGGCTGGGGTACAGCACAGGGATCCTGGTAGCAGCGTCACTCGTACATCTCCTACCCGTGAGCTCACTGCACAGTGGGGAGACCACCTGAACCTGCTTTTTAATTTTGTTTTTTTTTAAATAAGCCCACTATGAACACCAGCTGTGGCTGCCCAGCAGGACACTGGACACGCTGCACTCAGCTGTGGCTGGTTCCAGAGGTTAGGCAGTCCAGTTCTTGGCTGGAAGGCGAATGGACAAGCTCCTGGGTGCTTCAAACACAAGCAAACACATCGTGACCCTACTAAACACTTGACCAATGCAAACTGCAAAACCCAACCTGGAGGAAATATCTCATTTATCCTCAGCATGGCCACTGACCTGATGATGGGGATCAAACTGATACAGCAGAGAATGAAGTGTACTTACAGTGGAAGAAAATCTTTTCATCCTTTGAATGAACTTCTTGAACCTGTTGTCGTTAGAACTGTAACCGAGTTCAAACACTCCTGGTATTTTTATACCAAAGCTGAAGCTGGTCTGCGAAGATTTTGCCTTCAGGACAGAGCTTTCATAATTTGAGTAGGAGTCATACTCAGTCACTGTAAATTCGTATTTGCTTTTGGTCTAAACAGAAAGCAAAACCAACATGTTTAATCTCCTGCACAGCGACTGCACACCTGAAGCGTGGAGAAGGAGTACAGATACAAGGAGAGTTGTGCATTAATGCTTGCACTTTGAAGATGAAAAGCCTTGTGTAATTGCAAAGCACTGTTATTATTAACTCTGGTACTTCAAGAATACTTGAATTACAGCTACTATCGCCCTCCATCCTGCAAGGACCTCGGGCTTTTACTTAATATGTCAATCTTATTCAAAGAAGGTGAAATCTTAAATATAGGCAACAATTAAAGTATGAATTCTGAGGGGAGAAGGTTTCTTAATGGGCAACACTCAATAAAAATATCATACCATGTCATCAAGAACATTATGGTCAGACATGGGATATTTGAAATACAGCTCTGATGCACTGCAGAAACGAGCCAGATGCCTTCTCTTCCACAGAGAGCACACAGCACGCTGCAGCATCCCAGGCTGCTGCTCACAGGCAGCTTTCCCAGGCTGGCTCAATGTGCTCTACAGCTCAGTCTGATATTAACCTCCCCCTGCCCATGGGGCAGCTTTCAGTCCCTCTCATACAGATGGCACCAGGAGGGTTAGGCTGAGTTTTTGCAAGGACAAGGAGCAAGGGAACATTGCCAACAACTCCAGTGCACATGGATACTACACGGGGACGTGGTGTGTGGGGTGTGATGATGTTCCACAATTAGGGCTAGTCAGCCTCATCCCATTCTTGTCTCACAAGTTCTGTAATTCTTCATGAAATGATTTATTAATGAAGCTTTATCAGTATTATGCACTTAATTAACTGTAACACATGTGTGTATAATCATTTGTGGAGGAATCAGACACGTACCTCTGGTATATAGCTTTCTACATTGTATGGCTTTCTGAATCTTGTGTCCACAATATAATGGGGAGAACATCCCCCAGCATAGTACCTGTGATCAAGAACTAATCCTTCCAAGTTGTTTGTGAAGATATTTAACCTGCACATGAAGAGTAACAGCAAAATATTCAGACAATAATCGATTTAGAGGTAAACATCAAATGCCTTGGCTGAGAAAGACAAAAGATTGTTTTGCTTGGCTTAGGGCTTTTTGTTTCATACTTTTTGTTTTGAAACCTCAAAAGAAAGTTTTTCCTCTTTCACTGCCCAAACCACACAGTTGCTCCAGGAAAATCTACCTAACACATTAGCAAGACAAAGCAAATTTTCACACTGCAATGAATACAAAGGGCAGTTTTCACGACCCAGCTACAGACGATACCAGAGCATTCCTGCCACAAGCAGTGGCAACTTCTGTAGCCTTTTCTGGAATTCTCTGGGAAGAGCAAAGCAAATGGGACCAACCAAACACCAGTAGTGCAGCAGCATCCAGCAGGATCTTTAAAGACCAGTTTGCCAATCTATGTCATCAGTTCAGGCTCACTTTTAATCCACAATTCTTTGTTCTGGTTTATCAGTCATCATCTTTGCCCTGTTGGTCAAGGACCAACCAGACATTAGTAGACAAGAGTAGAGATTGTCAAGGTACCTAAAGGTCTAGGTACTCCAACAATGCTTCAACTAGTCCTTGGAGCCATTGGGAAGCATTCCTGTGATTTCAGTGGATGATGGCAACAATCTAAACTCTCCTGCTCTAAGAAAAGGCACCAAACTGCAACCTTTCTAGATTAAACCAGGATCATTTGCTTTTTCCTACTGCTGCTGGTGGGATCTCTTGCAGTACAGACCCTTCTGTTGCCCATTGTGAGGGCACTCATGGAACAGAGCTGAGAAAACTGTACTCACCTCCACAAACTCATCCTCAAATAGTAACAAGAGCCATTAGAGGAAACTTCACCAAAACAAAAGATAAATTGCTAATAGCCCGTGTTGTGTCCCTATTAGTGTTCCAGGCCTCTGTTAGATCTCCCTCTCCTTGTTTTGGGGAGAGAGACTTGCATGATAATGACTCTGAAGCCTGTAAAATATTATCTCTAATTTTAGAACAATCTAAAAAGAAGGGAAGTCCCCTAAAAGCAAATTACTGAGCAATTATAGCTTCAAAGAGATGAGAAGCATGTTCCTATAATTGTCCAACATTATTTTTAATTTTGATTAAACTCAGAAGTACAAAGCATTAGCAATGACATGTGCAGCAACCATATCTCCAGAGAATAAGGAGGAAATTATAATTTTTTTCCTTGCAATATGATTATTTTTTTTATGTGGAAATCTTTTTTTTTTCTTCCCTGCAGAATGAGAAAAGGCTCCTCACACACTCTGATCCTACAGAATGTTGCTGAAGTCTTGGCCAGTAATAGCTGGATCAGTTCAGATGTGGATTTTAATCCCCAAAAAGTTGGTGTTTGCTGAAGTGCAGATTAATTTTACTCCTCTCCCACAAGTTTCATCACCTCTTGCTGTCATGGAAGAAATCCAAGAAATTCTGACACCCTCCCAATCAATATACCATGCAAAACTATAAATCCATAGTCACGTCCANCTACTGAACAGCCTCTCCCCATCTTTCTTGTAGGCCCCCTTGAGGTCCTGGCAGACCGCTCTAAGGTCTCCCCGGAGCCTCCTCCAGGATCAACAGCCCCAACTCTCTCAGCCTGTTCCTGTAGGAAAGGTGCTCCAGTCCCTTTATCATCTTTGTGGCCTCCGCTGGACCCTCTACAACTGGTCCATGTCCTTCTTGTGTTTGGGGTTCCAGAACTGGACACAGTACTCCAGGTAAGGTCACCCTCCCAACCAATATACCATGCAAAACTACAAATCCATAGTCATGTTCAGATTTTAGGCAATCCAAGATGGCGATTTAAGTAATTATAAAGGATGATGTAACATTATCCTCACATTTTAACAAACCATCCTTTGCTTTTATTTCAAAAGCAGTTTGAAGTAGTCTCTCAGGCCTTAAAGGCTGAGATGTTCCTGCTCCCTAGAAAGTGCACTACACCAAAGTCAAACTTTCCTGCATCTCTGCAAATTAATCGGATTATCTAAACCCTCCCAAGTGTAAGCACCTACAGACATCAGAATAATGGTTGATCTTGATGCCTCTCTCTTCACTCTCCAAGTTTTGGCAGCCCAAAGAGCACACATAGGCTCTAGAAGGACATATCTACAAGCTGGGGACACAAGTATTCCTGGGCACCTCTCTCCTCCATTCAATGTTTATGTCTGAAGCCACAGAAGATCATTCTTATCCTTAACAAAACATCTCATGAAGGTCACCAACTTACCCTTTTGCCAGATTCTCTATTCCCCAGTATTCCTCCATCTTCTGGTCGCATTTTTTAAACACTTTTTTGCAATTTTTTTCATCTGACTGGTCCCCACAGTCATCATCCCCATTGCAAAGCAGCCTCCGTGTAATGCATCTTCCTAGGATGCAAGGTGGAAATTACTCATAAAACAACCTATTACCTCACTCACTGGCTCAGAGTCTAGTAACAAAAGACTCCTGCAATGTGTGGTGCAAATCTAGCTGGAAAATAGTTCTTCTCTATCTGCATAGATCACCAAATACCCTCTGATCAGTTTTGCTCAGAACTTTCACAATGCTAAAATTCCTTGTTCAACCTAGGGAAAAAAATCCATCTTGATTAAAAGTATTTAAAAAAATATTATTTGTTTATAATTTTTTTTTAGTTTTGAGAGAACAAACATGCTGAAGCCTGTTCAGCACACCTTGTATGGAATATCCTTCCCCACTCCCCTCCTTCCATGTCCACAATTAGTGAGTTGTATTTCAATCTCTGCAAAACACTAGCCCAGGGGACGGAGATCAGAGCCACTTTCCTTTGGCCCATCTCCCGTGCTGAGCTCCCCTCCACCCCAGTGCTCTGGGTACAAAGCAGAGGCTGGTCAAATTTGGGATACAGGTAACTGCTCCCTTGCCTCCCCACAGCATTTGCAGTGTCCCTGACTAATTAGTCATTGATAGGGATGGAGGGAAATGCTGTGAGGATGATGACCATCCTAACCTGCTGTGCTCTTGGGCATGCACCAAGGATGCTCAGAGCAAGGTCCCCTGTTGCTGCCACATCCACATGTGCTACAGATTTTACTGATACAAATGAGTTTTAATTTCCTATTTGGATTCTAAAGACATGATTTAGACTGACAAATGTTGTCTCAAGATCACTGATGCAAACACCAACACAAGCGTGGATGGACCTGGGTCAACTCCTGACATCTCCCTGGTCCAGCAAACTCTTGTAGAAGCAGAAAGTTCAGCACAGTGGTGTCAGAGATGCCACCTGAGCACCACCCCTTCCATTCTGCAAGTCCTTACCTGTAACTGCACACACAAAACCTTCACATCTGACTTTACTCCTGCAAGGAGTATTTGTAACACAGTCTTCGGTCTCCTTGTCGGAGAAATCACACGGGTCCCCATTGAACTGAGAAGGTTGTTCCAGGCGGGCAAATCTGTACTGTGATGAAATAAAAAATATTGACTCAAGTGTGCAGAAACAGTGAATTTTACACTTCCCTAGTTTAAAAACAAACTTTGTGTTGGGGAGATCTGATCTGAGGGTACTGTCATATTAACCAAAAAAAGCATCAGCCAAGAGCCGCGATGCCGGTAACGTGCCTCATTTCAAAGGCTTCTGCTCTGTGACAGTGTTAATTTTACTAAGGAAGGGTTGGGGATTGGAAGGGATGAAGGAAAGTTTGCTTTTCTCTGACAGTTTGTTTAAATGAGCCTGACAGGGTAGTGCAGGCATTTGCAAGAGTAAGGAAGGATTCCGTTATATCTCCTCTCTTTCAATTAGCGCTGGTAACCACGTCCCTTGTTATTTTCTGTCAATGTATTTACTTGGCCCTCTGTATCATTAGGGAATTTTTTCCGCCCACATCACTGCTGTGAAGCAGTCAATTACTCTGTCCCATATGTTAGCCCTCCTTTTTTTCCCAGCTTTTAAGATTAACTCTTTGATACGAAGCTTCACTCTTCCCAACTCCCATCACGGCTTATTCCCACTTAAGCCTGGGAATGGCTTCTCCAGCTCGTTAGCAGAGGTCCCTATAGCAATGAGGATTTTGCTCTTCACACTGTTGGGATTGTTGCTTCTGTTTGATGGAGCTTCTCAGGCAGAAGATGCTAGTTGGGAGGCAAGAAAAAACATCTTAATCCTGAGAGGCACTATGTCCAGGTAATAGTTCTTCCAGTCATAAGGATGGTACCTCGCACTGATGCTGGAAGAGGGGGACTGATTTGGGGACTGATTCCCTGCAAAGCCTGGGCATCCTGCCTGTGTTTTCACCAAGCCTGGGCATACACCTTCTTAGGACAAGGAGGCAACCTGGAAAGCACCAGGGTGGTGAGGTGAAGAGCTAAAAGCCACCTGAAAGCAAAAGGCTGAGGTCTCACCTGTACAAGGCTTTCCTTAGCAGCTCCCTGCTGTTTTCCCAACCCCACAGACAAAAGGGACAAGGCTTGGTGGACTTCCTGCCTCCTTGTTACTCACATTTCGTGCCTAGACCACGAAACACTCACCCTTTTCTTTTGACAGGGATCACACTTGCTCCATGAAGACCAGGCGGAGAGAATGCAGTCACGGGGCTGCGGCAGGTTGCTTAGGGACCGGACGGACCTGCTCTTGACCACACTCTCATCTCTTCTGCTGAGGTTCAGGGAGTCATTTTCACCTCTGCATTCAACAACATGAGAGCTTTAGGGTGTGAAACCACTGAGCTGTGAGGACAGAGCTGCTTGGCTTATAGCTGTGCAAAACTAACACCAGAGAGGACTAACACTCGTTAGCCCTCATCAAATCTCATCAATCAATTTATCTAGGTATCACTCTTTGTTTCATACTGGCATTCATTCTGTGTCAAACCTGATCTTCAGTGCTCAAGAGTAGACCCAGACCTCTTATACCACCCCCATGGACAGTAAGTCAGCAGAGCACTCACAAGGGGGACTGCAGGACACATGTTTGATCTAGCCACCATGGCAAACTCAGCTGATATCCCACCAATCTGGGCTTCATCTCAAGCTGTGCAAGCCCTACCAAATAACCTGGCAAGGTGGCCAGCAGTAAAACCTGCCCCATCAGTTGCTGCTCTTGTCCCATCGCTCCTGCTGCCCGCTGTATGGGCAGCACTGCGGTACCTCGCTCCCAAGTCGGACATCTCCATGACACACACCAATCGCAACCCTAAGGGCTGGCCAGCACTCAGCACTTTGGAAAACCAGGCTTAAATGCTTCCCCTTGCCAAGCAGCCCATTTTTTTCTCAAGCTGGTCAAACCCATCAGTCTCAGACTCTATTCTCAGTTCACAATAGCAAGTCATTAACCCATTAATCCCATTCATCCCGGTAATGAACCTGAACCCTAAGTGTAAGCCTTTACTTTACACCCCAGCCCCTCTCTTGTTCACCGACATGACAACTGTCTCCAAGGTTTCCATGAAGCCACAGCTAAAATGCTGCCTCCTCTTTTGGCAGATTCAGTATTTCTGATTAAATCCTCGTCCCAAACAAACGCTTCCTTGTAGCACCTAATCTAACTGGGAAGCTTTAGTAAAACATGGACAATTAATTTCTTTTCAGACCCAGTTTGACAACTACCACAGTAGCGTTCCCAGTTCTTCTGCCAAGACAAGGAAAAGCATCAGCTGATGCTTTAAGCACGACCTAGTGCCTGGTAAGGGGCTCCCATTACTGCATATTAAAAATCACATGGACTAAAGGAATTACAAAACCTCATCAGCTCACTGAGGCATGAAATCAGAGCTCAAAGTTCAGAGAACAGTGGAAAAATAGTTAGATCACAAAGATTGCAGTCACTGACTGAATGCTGTCCTCTGAAGGAGCAAAATCCATTAAGCTAGCAGGGAAAGAAACAACTCTCCACCAGAATCTTGCTGTTTATGTACTCAAAGAGAACCAAACCCCTTCTCTCCAGCACCAGTTGGGCAGTTAGTGTGAGAGGAGGTTTTTCACATTACAACATCACCGCGGCACTTAGTTGTTGCAGATGAATCCAACAGACACGTTGCACTATGTTAACTTCAAGACAATGTCTCTGCTACTCCTCAGACCTACAGAGATCAGTCCAGACAGCAATTATGCACCACACAGCATGAAAGCAGGGAGTCTGTACTGATTTTCCCTCTTTATCACATCACCCCATGGCTGTGGCTGCAGGAACACTCACTTACCCAAAGCAACGAACGCTTCGGACGCCAAGTATGGCACAGAGCAGCAGCACCTTGACGGGGCTCATCGCTCCCCAGCACCATCGGCGATCCCAAACTACCAGCGCTCCCGTTCCACCTGCCGGGGGCGAGTCGAAAAGGTTCAAGCAGAAAAAAGATAAATGATGGGGTTGTTTTCCCCCACTGTCAACAGCAGGTGACCCACCACCTGGCAGGCTCACAAGGTAAATGTTGGGATTGTTACTATGCAGCTTTTGGGAGGTGAGTGGGGAGGGAGCAAAGATCTGTCCAGAAGCGATTTACGCTTTCATTTGTAATGCTCCTTTCAGGAGATGGGGGGAAATGAATATTTCAATGGATGAAATATACTCCAGCCTTGGCAAGAGGGAAGTGCTAAGTAAACAAAAGTTGGCTTTCTAGGAGACTGGAGAATCATTTATTTATCTCTGCTTCTCATGTCTGCCTTCCAGAGGCACGAAGCACAGGCAGTCGTTCAAAGGGCTCAGGGAAAGCCTTCAGCCCCGAGAGTGCTCGTTGCAGCCTCTCCCCGGTGCTGGGGATTGGGAAGGCAAGAGGTCCAGCCCTGGCTGGGCCCCTCCGTAGGGATCTTCTGCTCCACATGCCCAGTCCTGAGGCTGTGGGATATGCAAGGCCTGTCAGGATAGCAAATTAAATGTCTCGGTGTTTTCTAGCTACTACATTGAGTTATTCTTTCTCTTACACTGTCCTAGCAGGGGTAGAGAACTTACCCAAGGCTGACACCCCTCTGTTCAGTTGGGTTTTCAGAGTAAGGTCAGGTTCTTCCAAACCTTGCAGAGCGCTCTTTCGGTTGCCCATCAAGGCAGCCTTCATCACATCCTGCCTCCTCTCACCTCACTCTCCAAGCCCTGAGACACAATAGCCTTGCACTTCATTTTTCTAATTAGTCTCAACCTACAATGAGTGCTTGAGAGGGAGAGAAGTTCTTTCAATCTGAGTTTCCCTGTACAAAACAATGAATATTACTGAGTCTTCTCACCCTTCCTTGGGTGGTTCTTTGAAGAGACACAGACTTGCCCTTTGTGCAGCTATGGCTTAGAGCAGCACAGCCTCTCACCCTGGGATAAGACTCAGAGTACCTCGATAAATAAATACATTTTAATTGGCTCATAATGGGAATGATGGATGCTATATGTAAAATTAATCATATTCATCAATACAAAACAACCCTGGCAACCTCAATGTCATTACCTGGCCAAGTGCTGCACCACTTAACGTGTCAGTTACCTTGTAAATGACATTATTCGGACTCCAGAGCCACATCCCTGCAAAATAAGCAACTGGCTGCTGCATCTTTCTAGTTTGGCCGTTTGATGATAACAATTTAACATGGGGAAGCACATTAACCGATTCCTTGTGGAACCTACTCCATTCAAAAGAGAGTGTTTCAGGCAGCCAGGCTTTTAACCCATTGTTATGGAGGAGGCAGTCAGCGATTAGCTCTCCTTTCATCTCCAGAGGAAAGAAAAACTCTTAGGAAAGGTGGCTTAGGCTGGGCAAAGCTTTTTGTTTGCCTTTTTTGCTTTTTTTTTTTTTGTTTCAAATGGCTTTGCTCCAGACTAAACCCAAGATGTGCCCATGACACAGCTTGCTCAACCTTTGACACAATTGATTTCCCTATTAATCATTTATACATGCCAAGAAACCCCACTTACAGGAAAGATCTTTTCATACACAGGGCCTTAACCAGCTGGGAAATGCTGTGCACAATCAAAATCTCAACAGCAGCAAAAATGAGGCTGGGAATTACACACACCCACAACACCCTCTGCGTGTAACTGAGCCATGATGGCGATTCTGGCTCATGAAGATCTCAAAGCAACATGCTCCTCAGTCAGAAAGAAGCTGGGACCCAGCAGACAGGATTTCCTATGTGTTAACATGGTTTCCTGAGAACTGAAAAGCAGAATCAGATTTGCCACATAATCTATAATTGAGTTTAACCAGATGTAGGTCTAACATGTAAAATTCACAACAATCCCAGCTCACTTTCCATCTCCTTGCACCTTGGGGCTTAGTGGGTCCACGTATCAGTGAGAATGTCGCCTTGTAACACCACCTGTGTCCTCTTTCCCTAGTCTCAATCCTTCACTGATGACTCTAACAGCAGTGGCTGTCTGCTGGGCTGTCCTTAAATCCCAGAGCACTTGGTGCTAACAGCAGGTCACCGAGCGTGGGTTTCACCACGCCTGAAATGAGGCCTCACCGAGTGTCCATCATGAACACTGAGCTGTTGAGTGTCACCCATCCTTTGCAGAGCTCGTAACAGCAACGTACCTCCGTGATCCCTTGCTCCCTGTAAATAAAACCTGCACAGTTTCACCAGTCATTAGGGTTTTTTTTTAAAATGGCAGTTTCCCAACCAAAGGAAAACTGAGACATGTCAGAGTGAGAGGCTCTCCTTAGGAAATGTTAGACTGGAGCCATCCAGCAGCTCTTTACAGTGTTGCTAGTGCACTTTTCCAAGAGAATCTTACTCTCCTCTGAGAGCACCTTTACATTCCCTGCTCCATAACTCCCATGCTATAGCCTTCTGCAGAAGTGGCTCATTGGAAGGGAAGAGGAGGCTCTCCATATAGTTTTAATGGTGAAGAACGTGAGGTGGCAAATATACAGTAAAATGTACAAGCAGGAAACCCTAAGGAATGTTTTTAGATGTTCACTGCAACCAATCCCATTGCATCCCCATTTTTGTTTCCAATACTGTCCCTTTATGGTGATGAGGCTCCTCTCTGAAAAGCCCTAGACAGAAAAAATTTACCTTCTTGAGCTTAATTCTCCTTTTCTGCCTTTTGATCCATTAAAAATAATTCTTCATCGTGACTCAGTCCAAACTGGTCACAGACTCATCTGCTCAAAAGCTGATTCTAAGGTCCTGTGAAGACAGTGATACAGGGGCTGTAGGGAAGGAAAAAAAACCAAAACAATGCAACATCCCTTGCCTCTTTCCTCTCTATCAGAACTCAGGATAACAAACTTATTTTCAACCTAAACCCAGCATTTTGTAAAGAAAAAAAAAAACCCTAGACACTCATAATCCCAGTAGATCAAATGGTACAAAATTTACCAAAAATTGCAACATCTTTCAGCAATATAACTTCTGCTTATTTCTAATACAACTGCCTTCAGACACTAGGAGCTTTTCTCAGACCCCTAATAACTGTCTGTTAAGGAAGACAAAGATGCCACAAAAGGTCTTTGCACCGCTAGTCCCTGGCAATAATTCTTCATAATCCTTTATTTTCACAAATGTCTGGGACTGAATGGACATTGATTTGCTGCCCGTTAACCTGGTTTTCTTTTAATCTATTGTGATTTCCTCTCCTCGCTGGTCAGGAGTATTTATAGAAGTGGTGTTGCAGGAGATACAGAATGGGGTTGAAAAGCTAGAAAATAATATCAGATCTTAAAAGACTTTTTTTTGGAAAAAAAGAAGTCGTGTATCTGAAAGCCCCTTGACATTTGAGGCTATTCTTCTTACTGAGATTTTTCAGGTGCTGATAAAACATTTTAAGGGTGATAGATGAGCCACATGGCAAACACATCCATTGAGATAAGACTATTTAAAGCTCTAAAAACTAATAGCTCAAGAGTCGTTGCACTAATAGACCTGATATTTCCTGCCTCCAGTAGGATAATTTCAGAAAGAGACAGGCAATGGTACAGGTAATCAGGAAATCGTATCAGGATATCTCCCCATATTCCTCACTGTCATGCTGGAATGTATAATTCAGTTTCCCCACACTTTCAGACAGCAAGAAAAGCAAGAAAAAAATGCCCTTTTGCCTTCCCCATGACAGCTCTCTGCTTTACCTTAGGTATCGGAGTTGGACTTGATGATCCTTATGGGTCCCTTCCAACTCTGGATATTCTATCATTCTATTTAAGGAAAAAAAAAAGAGTCTTTTAATGGGATTGAACCCAAAATGAAATTGGTATGAGAAAACCAACTTGTCAGAGGCCTCATCACAAGGGAGTCGACAGAAGTACTGTTACAAATCATGACTTTTGCAGACATAACATCAGAGCACAGCCAGGAACCGGGGGTGATTTCACAGCAGCAGAACCAGAAGGCACCAGCAGATGTGTAGCTGAGTCACACATTTGCCTTTTTTGAGTTGAGAGATTCAACTCAGTTGAATCACTGAGATTCTGAGTCATTTTGCTGAGTCACACATTTGCCCTAAACTTGCATTTTTTGGTTGCTGTATGGGCTCTCTGTGCAATCGCTGCTCCATGACTTCCATGCTGGCTTTGGGAGACTACAGCAGACAATGGACTCAAACCTCTGAAGAATACTGCCAGCAATTCAATCAATCCTATGAATTTATAGCCTTGTGATTGAGACCAGGATTTGCCAGAAAACAATAAATAAGAACCTGACAGGACATGAGGGGTTTATAAAGAAAAGAACAATGGAAAAGTTGCATGGAAATCCATAACACAACCGAGAAGGATGGAAGAGTTTGGCTTACCTGTCGCAGGAACTGTCACTGGGCAGTGATTAAAGTACACAGAATGTTGCCTTTAATCAAATGTAAGCAAATTAAAAGTGCACATTTCCAGTCTATACAATCAATTGCTTTTCCAGAAGTCACTGGCATGGAAACGAGAGATCTGTCAGAGTCCTCACTGGTGTGAAACCACAAGTTGGTTCTGCCAAATGTTTGCTAAATAAAGTCTCGTTGCTGCAGAAGATCACGGCCTTAATTAGCATTAGTTAAATTGGGACCATTTCTTGAGCTGGTTGCACTGAGCTGGATATTCTCATATACAATCTAGAGGTTCCAAGAGTGACAGTAACATGAATGTCATGTAGCACATCGACACAGCACAGTGAGATTCAGATTGTTTTCCCCTCATGAACAATGCCAACACACAACCAGGTCCTTCCTACCCCAGGATCCCTCACCACCAACAGAATGGAGCTCACACCACTCAATACTAATTGTTAAACTGTGCAACATGACCCAATTGTTCTGATTTTTCAACATGAACCAACTCCACTGTGGGGGTACCACACAAATACCAACGAGACCACATTTGAGCTACATTGTAGAAATACATTTTAGTTTAAAACCACTCTTAGTTTTATTTCACTTTTAAGTTGATGTTTCTTAACTTGCTGAGAACAGATCACTCCCCTCTTTCCAAGGAGATATGAATACAGTTACCTACATACAAACTCAAAATGATGCTGACACCAGCATGCTGTCATCACAACAGAATGACCTTTATTCTTAGGTGGGATCCAGGTATTTCATTGACAAAGACAACAAAAGTGACCTACTGGACATTTCTGGTGGAGAAAAAAAGCGATGGGACAACAACAAGAAGAAATACAATGAAACATATGTGTGCACATCCACAACCCTCCTCCCGTGTACACACATATACCTCTTACTCATACTTTTTGACGTGTTATATTGAGTATTTGCATTACTCACTTGGTAAAGAAGGGTTCCTTATCTCAACTGAGAGTGCCAGCACCTGCTACCTCTGAGCATCACACAGTTTGTTTTGGATGTGGCATCAGTTTCACACCAGCAAAACACTTCAACCTACCCTACACATCACCCCAACTGGTAGATAGGTCCCCACTGGAACGGAAGATGGTTTCATTGACATCTTCTGCTGTATGAAGGCATTGTGCTCAGCTCTGCACATACAACTGGAAAGTTTGGGGATTTTACTTTCAAAATCACAGACATTTTCCCACTGATATGTTATTTGAAGAGCAAAATGTCAGCAAAATTAATTAAAAGCTGCTCATGCCACAAAGATATTCCAGCTTTGGTTACACTGCACCGCACGGTCTCTCCTAGCAACGTGGTCTTTTACACCAGGTGACTAAAATACCCACTGGTTTGGGATGCTCATCCTAAAACACCCAAAAAGAGGCCAAAAACCAGGAGGCAGCAATTAAAAGCAGCAAGTCAAGTATCTGCAAGACAAGCAACATTTGTGTTTAAACACGAGTGTTTAAGATTAGTTATTCCCCAAACTGAGGCACTTTTTTTCTTTCCCAGGTAATTTCCACTGTCAAAAATATCTGTCATGACAGACACCCACCTTGAGCTGTAAGAATGGAAGAATTATCACCAAAGAGCAAAAGCTATGAAACAAACTTACTGAAATGACACCTTTTTAAAATGTTTTTATTCATAACAGTATTACATGGTGTGTTACAGAAATTAATGGAAATTTTCTAAAAATTTGTTGGGTTTTTTTTTGTTTGTTTTTGTTTTGTTGTTGCTGAATGCCTTATACATAAAGTTAAAAATAATGTGTCCATATATGTTAACAAATGGTCATTATCTGAGGTAAAGTTAAAGTAGGTTTAGAAATGTACTGCAACAGTCGTTTTATCTTTCTCATCTTTATTAAAAAAATATGTGTCAGAATGCAGAAATAAAAATGAATGAAAACCACGAAGTAAACATCTTTGCAGAAGAAGGTGCCCAGTACGTTATTAGATGAAAAGTTTCATCAGACACTTGGATGACTACAATCTATCAAAATATATTTTCATGACAGGTAAAGATCAAGAACCTACAGGGGATGACAACAGGATGGCTGGTGGGATTCCCTGGTTTTTAAATTTAAAGTGACGAATTTAGTGCTAGTGAAGGATGAGGAATTAAACAATTGCACAAGCTGAGTATTTTAGTTATCTACAATACTGGTACAGTGCAGAGGCCTTCCAGGCCTCTCAGCTCAGCATCTCAACCATGACAAGGATGATCTAATCGTGTGACCGGACGATCCGGAATTTGCTTTTATTTATGAGCGTTGGTAAAGACCAAAGGTCCACAGTGACGGTCCAGCTGTCTCTCATGAGACACTGAAATCCCAGCCTCATTCCCTCAGCACCTATTCGTAACTGATCTGCTTCCTACAAACACGATGTCAACGGATCCTCTGTGACATAAATCTTCCTTTTCTCTCAACGTTTTACCCCATAACTGGAAATGCACTGACAAGACTAAACCTCAAATGTCTATGATGAACCAAAATCATCTTCGTGGTTCCATGTGTAGGACAAAACCCAAAAGAGCTGCTGAGGAAGAAAGTAGCACCGCTGTGCAAATTAGGAAAATATGCTTAAAGAAAGGTCCTTCAGAAACACTTTTTACCTCTGCTATTAAATCCTGAAACACTCGATCCACCAAGTCTGGACTTATCTTCTCCAGTTAGAAAACTTGATCTTCTGATGGGAAAATAAGATTGGCTACAAAGCTGTTTGCACATGACTAAGGAATAAGCATCAAATGACCGTGAATGGGGATAAAAGTTCTCTTCTCTGCAGGGTTATTAGGTCTATTCACAGCTAATTTTTCATTCACATACATTCTGTAACGCACATTTCTCTAATTTCTCTAGCTCAAAATAAAAGACTGGAATCTTGATGTGAGATTTGGTTGTACATATCAACAATCGCCACCCCAGTTATTGTGTCTTCTAAACCATTTTTAGCTTATAGTAGAGATGAAAGAAAGTAAAATATTTATAACTCCAGGCCTATTTTAATCATGACAAAAATGTAAATCCTAATGTGTCCATTTCAAAACAAAATTTGCACAATAACCCTAAAAACTGATTCATCATTTGATTTCTTTAACCTCTTTTCCTTTTTTTTTTAAATTTTTCTTGTTTTTTCTTTTTTTTTTCTTCTTTTTTCTTTTTAAAATTTTTCTTAGTGTTAAACCACTAAATTCAATATACTGTAACTGCATAGGAACATCAGGAAAACACATTTGACCTGTATAACAATTCTCTGTAGGGCAAAAATATATAGATTCTTTATGAAAATCATGTGCTAAACATATGAACCCAAACACTGCACTTTTGCTTCATAAATGTAAAAAAAGGAAGTTCTAAATTCTTTTGTTCTGTGTGTAAACAGTTTGATGACTTCTATGCAGAGGTTCTGGAATCGCAAAGGAACGTCAATGCAATGTGATTTCTTGTAAGTGGAGTATGTCTGTGTGAAAACTAGACCATAAAATCATGTGTTCCCATTAATTTCACTAGTTGCTGACAAGCTGACTGCTTTTGGCAAATGCACTTGAGCTTCAGCCCATTACCGTAAGCACGTGAAAAGACGTGTGTGATGTGAGAACCACAAACTGGGTTTGCCACACCTCCCAAGCACTGCAACTTGCTACCTTCTCTACTGTGTAATGGCATTAGGAAAAGAATTTTAACATTTATATTTACAAAAAAAAAAAAAACAAAACAAACCAAAACCTGGCAATTTTCATTCGAACTCCTTAAAGCCATTTCCCCTTAAACATTTAAAGAGTTTAACAGTAAGATTTTTTTTTTTTTCAAGTTATAAAATAAAAATCCCATTTGATTTTTTTCTGATGTACAAAAAGTGATAAAGATGAACAATTTGATCACAGAATCAGTTCGTTATTCCAAAATCCATGCCATCCTTGTCCCATCTGTAAAGTCCGCTTCACCCAAGTTCCTAAACCAGAATCATACCAGTATTATTTGGCAAATGATTTTTTTTTTTCATCAAAAATGGCACACAGAGAAGAAAACACTTGTCTGCATAGCATTACAGCAGCAAGATAGTGAAGAAATAAAAATATTCCTTTTCTGCACTTTGTTTAGAGTTTCCTAGGAAATACCGACTCTTCTTTCCTCAGTGGGACTCGATGTCCTTTTCTCTACCCACAACATGAGTATTCAAACAGAAAAGCAGCATTTCTTCCTCACGATGCACTAGAACTTCAAAGGTCCATTTGGCAACGTTTTCAGTCAGGACTGATAAATGATGGAGTTTTATTCTGTGGTTTCACGCTGGGAATTGTTTCTGCAGGAGGCGTTTTGCTGTTGGATCTGTCACTCATACAAAACTACAGAATAAGAAATACTTAAAAAAAAAGAAAATAAAGACACTACCAGTACTTTTTGTTTGTTTAAATATGCCTACACAGAGGGAAGAAAAAAAACCAAAACAGTCAGGATCAGCCTGATGTAAATGATGATGAAAAACATGTCATCATGACATAAAAAGTGCCGACTTGTGCCCAAAAGGCTGTTGTATGATAATGCCACTGCTACATACAGACTCTGCTTTTTGCTCAAAAGAAGAAAAAGGAAAAAAAAACCAAACCAAAAAGGTCTAATCCTCAATAAATTTCCGTTGCTCACTCTTAGTATGTGGCACACAGAAGATGTTTCAAAGGAGAGAGAGGAGTAAGATTTCCTAGTCTGGATACCCATGACTTGTGGGGCCGGGGCCGGACTCGTGGTATGAGAAGCAGGGAGAGTTTTTATTTTGTGCTGCCACAGGAATCTGCTGTCAGTTGCCAAACAAACAAAAAGTCAGGAACACTCGTAGAGCCAGTCCAGGAGGGGAATCATCTCTCCTTGTCAGACAAAAATCAATCGGAAAAAAGCATGAAAGCCAAAGGCCTGCCAGGTCGTTGGGTTTTGTTTGAGTCTTGGAGCACCACAAGCCTGTAACAATGCTATTTCTTAGGTCTGTTGATCTGGGCGTAGAGAGGTTCTGCTTCCTGGGGAATAACAAAAATAAAATAAGCAGAGATGTCTCCAGACAGTTTTAAAACCATTTTGAGAACACCTGCTCGAGAACAGCAATACCTCCTGAGTCAAAACCCAGAGGAAGGGTTTGTTTTCTGTGCTGCCTTCAGTGATCACAGCACCCTGGCTGAATCGCAAAGAAAATATGACATTACTTCAGAAAATGAATGTTTACCACCAATTTCCTCTTCCAGTACCGTCCACACAGTGATCCTCAGGAGGTATTGCTGGGCACAGACATATGAAGAAATGAAATGATATTTATATGACTCAATGTTTTCAAGTTCACAGGCCAGAAGTGCAGCTGGCGTAGAAGGCTGTTACTCGTACCAGGCTGAGACCCACACCTGCTCCCAGCAGAACGATGTAGCTGTGGGTTTTACACAACTCACAGGGAAAACCACTGGCCAACAGAAACCACTGCTGAAAACTGAGCTGATGAAGCTGTGATGGGGGTTATAGTAACCACATGAGTTGCCCATGGAGGGTGAGGAGCAGAGTGAGCTCTGTGCAGTTTGATCAGGAGTCTGTATGACCATTAGTAAGGTCATTAAAACCAGGAGGAAAGCATGTTGATTTGCTAGTGGATAACTTTCTTGGGAATTTCCTGGCTGGGGGAAGGGGGGAAGCTGCCATGGTCTTTGAGGTTGCTCCACAGCTGACACCCTGTGCTTTCTTACTACAGTGTTCATCCTGGCTGCAGTGGGAAGCAAACCATCCATGGAGCCTGGAATCCATTCTACTTCATTTCCAGGAACTAATTTATTAAACTAAGAATGACATCTAAAAAAAGAACAAGACAGGCAGAAAGGCTAATTAATGCCATACTGCATTAACTCTCCACAGCTTGATAAATATTCAAATACCACGCCACGACTTTGAATTTAACCAAGTCAGAATCAACTCCTGTTAGAGCAGCATCAGCAGAAGCTGACTTTGAGCAAAAAGACACCTGAAAGCTGGCAAATCACTGGGCACTGCAGAACACAGAAGTCTCTGGCAGGGAATGGCACAGGATTTTAATCAGCACTTATAAAGATGATGCTGATGAGAAAAATGTACCCCGTGTGCTGGGTGCCTGACCAGTGCCCTGTCCCAGTGCCACATCCCAGCTCACTGTGCATCTCATGTGGAGCAAGGAAACATACCCAAAATATGACCTGCTTCTTCCATGCCAAGAAAAGTTGTCTCTTATTTCCTGAAATGACATTTCTGGAGCTCAAAGAGACTCTTGTTTCCCCATCTCCTACCTAGATGAAGCCCTGAATATGTTATGAGCATAACAAGAGGATGAGAGAAATCCTTTGGAATGATTAAATAAAGGCTGCTGAAATTATCCCCAGCAAGAAGCAAATATATTTTGTGACCTTGAAAAACCAAAGGTAATCAGAAGAGATGACTGAGAGTAAATAACTGCATTTCCCATACCCTGTGTTAAGTCTACCTATGCCAATTTTCACGTCCCGCAGACACGAAGCTGGCAGAATCATCTATCACAGCTAGTTCAGAGAAAATCTGTACTAATTAATGTGGGAGCCTGACACACACCAGGCCATTCTTCAGGCATTTGTTGAACCTGAGGTGATTGCAAAGGGAAGTGAAAAGGAAGGAGGAGAAGAAAAGGGGAGGGAGGGAGAACATCCCGTCAAACAAAAGATGTCAGTTTTTCAAATGCCTGAAGGGAAAAAAAAAGAGCTTTTCAAAATGTCAAGCATGCTTGTTAGAGCTGTCCTCAAATACCTTTAAGATATGCAGATGTGCTAAAGTAACAGGTGTCCTGAGTGTCACTGAACTTGACACCCTTGGAAAGAGGAGGAGGAGGAGGAGTTCATCATCGGTCATCAGCACTTTTGACAAGGGTGAGGCAGCCTTGTGAAGTAGAAATTTCTTTTCTCTGTACCCAAAGTTTATCTGAACACATGCTTCATGTTGCAAAGCCCTGCATTTCCCACCCATCCAAGTAATTTCTCTTCTGGTAGACCAGAGCATTTTGAATGAAAAGTGCACTCTTACACCTTCCTTTGAGATGATTTCAGATGCCTAACGAGAAATTAATTGTAGTAATCGAGTGCAATCTTCTCAGCCAAATTTATTTGTCGGTGAGATTTGTTTTCTATGTTCTATGTTCTATCATTCCAGCAGCACAACTTGCCTGTAGCCCAACATTGCACATGGTATCTGTAAAGCATTGGTAATGATGCTCAGGAGACCAAGACAGGGCAGAAAGGGACAGAAAAGAGGCAAGAGGCGAGTCAAGTTGTTGACTTCACAGATTGCTTCTCTCATGATGCCAGGCAGGGGGGATTCTCCAGCATTGTTTTGGAGGGTCTTGGAAGCAGAAGCTACCCCTTGCTTTTTCACATACTCCACAGAGAAGTCACAGGGAAGGTTGTTTAAAGGCAGGTGAGCCTCACTCTTTCCATGGCATTGGAATCATCTCACCGATATTTTCTGCTTTCTACTTCTACCACTGCGTTAGGAACAGATCCAGAGAGAAGGAAATGGAAGAAAAAGTCTTTGTTGGAAAGAAAAAGAGGAACAAACAAAACAGCATACAAAGCTTCCAATTCACATAAATGCCTCGAATCTTAAAGTATTTTCCTTTAAATAAAGTATATTCAATGAGATTGGGCCCAGAAGCACTTTTGATGTGCTTTCATCAACCCACAGGCAGAAACCAAGATGCCAACTGGCAGCACCTTTTTTCTTTTTTTTTGCTGTTAAATCCTACTTGAAGGCATCTATCAACTTTAGGGATATGCAATTTCTGGCAGATGTTTGAAAAGTAAATGTTTTCCTTTATGTTGGGAAGCTGCTACCGGAGGAGCGTTGAGCTGCATTCTCACACACTAACGCGGCTCTTTACGCTGAACGCTTGCCTTGAAATAAGCAGATATTGCAGGAAGAGGGGATGAAAGCTCAGATCCCTGAGTTGTGGAAAGCAACAGGGTGAAGGAAAGGACCAGATCTAAGTATACATGCCTCAAGTTGCACAGCTAAATATTGAGGAAGCTCCAAGTATGTTGTGTAAACGTTGAGTTACTACCTCCCTCGGAACTAACTGCAAAAACTGACAAAGAGGAAAATTCCCCTATGTATGTTACATCTACATATTCCAGAGGTACCTCATGCTTAAAATTGGTTTATTCTTCCTACTTTAAGGAACATTTTGCACAATAAACGAGACTGTAGCCAACAGTAAGTATTTCTGGTGGAGTACACTATTGCATGAGTTAACAAGATCGCTAACAGTTCTGAATAACATTATGTAAATACTACAAGTAAATCTGCATCCAATTCCAAAATATTAACATCTGCTCCCCAGCAGAACTAATCACTGGAGGACATCTCTTGAAAGATTCAGCATCTACTTGGGCTTGTAGGGCCTCAGTTAGGAAGAAACTACTTTTACACTGGCAGTTCTTTCATCATCGTGAGGCACCCTGCTATGTGCAAAGCTTCAGGCAAGATGTACTGAATTGTAGAGGTGAGGCCCTCATAGATTTCTTTGCCCTTTACAATAGATTCTCAGCATCAGTTTTGCTCCTGGCTGACTGATCAGAAAGGGCAGGCTCAAAATGATAGAGTTTCATGAAATAAGTGTGCTGGAACACCAGCCAAAAGGAGAATCTTGTGCTGGGGATGCAAGTGAAGGGAACAGGGTGTGCAACGTGTCTCCTCTATTGCATGCTGACTCAAGAAAATAGGATGTAGTAAACTTGGCAAGTGGGGTTGAAATCAAACATCTTTGGTGGTAAGACACATAATTCCTATTGGCCCATTCACAGCTTATCTGTGGTAATTTTAATTGCAGTTAGCCTCTACTAGCAGCATAAAAGCTGCAACCTTTGAGTTTGGGGTTATGACTGGTGAGTGCCTCTGCTCTTATATAAACCTTCCTATGAACATTTCCTAGTCTCAAATATCTAATTCAATTATTAGTGTTTTTAAAGTCCTTGTCATTTTAGTATCCAGGTGGATACTACACATCCATAAAACAAAAAAGCAATGAGAACTAGTCAGAAAGACGAAGTCTGCTCTGCCTTGGTCCTTCAGCAACCAAACACTCCTGTTATTTCTGGATCCCAGCAAAAGAGCAGCTACCCAGTTATACTTTCTGTCTATGTATCTGTCAATTCTCCTTCATAACTTTTGAACCCAATGGCCATTTTAAAGCAAATTGTTCAGAAGTCTCAGAGATATTAAATTATTGCAGGAGTCTTTTTACAACTCATCTGTTGTGCAGTAGACAGGGAACTTTTAAATGACCTCATTACAGAAAAATCTAGGAGAGTTCATCTCCTAATTGAATTCCTGGATTGCCAATCAGCAGGTACAAGGCTCCACACAAGCTACATAGCAAGTTGTCTCTTGTTTAGAGGAAGAAGTTGGAGAAATGGAAGGGTGCCTTGCTACTTCAAGTGGGCTCAGAGTCATTGGAAGAGGTGGGAAACCTGAGTGTGAGCTGGTTGTATGATAATAGATAGCTTGAAGGGGATTTTAGTATTGGAGAGGAAGGAAAATCTGTAGGATGCCTCTGGTCAGAGCAGCCTGGATTTCTCTGGTCTTGTCCCTTCAGATTCTCTGGGAAATGATGATGAGCAAAGGAGCAAGGGGCCTGCAATGACAATTTTGGGATTACTCTGAAACGAAGCAGCACTTCCAAAACTGGGATCTCTTTCCAAATTCACAAGTCTGTCTACTACTTCTCCCTCAGGTTCACAACCCTGCTTGGTGCTGTGCCTTTTGTTTGAGCACGATAGCTCTAGAGCTTACAGCGAGAACAGGTCACCTATAATCATTATGAATTTCTCTCTGGACCCTGTTTGGTTCCTAATGAACCAGATGAATGATGGTAACAGACTCTGCAAATAGAGTGTCTTTGATATTTCGAGCCCATTCAGATCCTTCACACAACAGAAACAGGCAGAAAGGAAGATGAGGTTGCAGAATCAGCTTAAAGTGGTCTCTCCTGAGGCTCACCAAGCTCCCAAATAAGCTAATGTTTTGTCCATGAGTTGCTATTTTCTTTCAACTTCCTGCTAACAGCCAGAATAGAGAGCTATAGTAGTCCATCCTGGAGCTGACTAAAATTATTAGGAACATTTATCACCAAGAATGGCACTCACTGAAAGATGGATGATGGCAACGCGCCACCAAAGTACCACCAAAAGCTGATAGACAAATATTCTAATGAACTGTTGCTCTCCTGACAGTGCTGATAGCATCATGAAGGGTGTGACATATTTCAAGGGCTTATAATTGTCTGCACACATTTCACAGAACAACTAAACAACTTTCTGAGGGAGATCTGCTCTAGCCACAAATGTTTTGAAGGCTTCCCGACAATCTCTCGTGACAGGCTGCCAGAGCAAGTCTTGAGCAAGGCATCCTACCAGTAGAGCTGTATTGGTTCCAGCATTTAGAATGGATTTTATTGCAATAATTGTGGTATTGAATATCTCTTTATTGTCTTTCATAGGTTTCACCCTGCTGCTGACTTGCCTTCAAGTCTGTGTGGTCCGTACAGAGGTTAGACCACACCTGCGATATCTGATCCCACATTCAGGACAAATTTATTCTTTCCACAATCAGGATGTGGAGATTCACAATTCAGGCCAACATAACCACAGGCTTCCAAAGAAGGCTGACACCAGAGAGTCAAACATTGCTTTTCTCCCTTCCTTTTCTCATCACGCTCAAAGTCTCCCCTTTCTAAGGCCTCTCTGTACTTTTAACTGTGTAGCTTTGGGGTTTCCTAGTGTCACAGTGCGCTGGACCCATTGTTGAGGCTGAGTTATGGGTTGAGGCTGAAATACCCCAGAAACAGAAATACCTGCACTGACAGGATCTGCACTTAATGCCCTGTGATTCAGGCTGATTGGATGCACTGGTGCAAAGATGATGATCAGGTGAAAATTGAACTCCTCCATTGAAGACTGTTGTTTAAATCCAAAATGTAAAAAATAAGAAATGTTTAGCACACTTGGAAGAATTCCTAAAGACAGCAGTAGGGATTAAACCTAAGTCAGCTGAAGATGGCAGTCTTATTACTCACTGTTCTCCTCACCCCTTCAGGGAAATCACTATCCATCCTCAACACTGCTCATGAACAAAGGGAAAACAACACAATACAAACCCTGCTGTAAATAGCTCTGCAAATAATTTGTTTTATTTCACCTGTGAAAGCTGGACCCACCTGCTCCTTATCTTCAACCGTAAAGGGACAGAAATGTAACATATCCATAAAATGACACATGTACCTACTAAGAACTCATAGCTGTTGGCAGCAGAGTGACTTGTAAGAAGGGCTACTGGTAGGATGAGGATTTTGAGAGCTTAAGTTGAATTTTGTAAAAGGAAGAGATAAGAAACAGAGAGATGAAGATAGGAACTGAAAGATGCTGAATTATTTCTACGTGAGAATATCGAGTATCAGAAGGAATCAAGAAACCAAATCTCTAAGGTACCTTGGAAGATCAGGATACAAAACACCAGGCAGGTGAGCATGCTGAATACATCAAGACCAGGTAAGGAAAGGTATTATATGGGCAAAGATGCTGGAAACAGATATATTTGAGACCTCTGAACACAATGTTACATCATGCTGCTGAGAGGTTCATTTGTCTGAGTTGTACACTGTGCTGTTCTTGGTGTGAAGAACCATGTTCTAAAAAGCCAAGTAATCTCCCCCTCCCCCCAAAAAGTGGCTCTGATTCTTCTGTACTACGTGTTTCTCCCCATTAGTTTCCCTCCAAATGCAGAGCTCAATAATGACACAGTAGTAAGTCCTGAATCAATAATTTTCCATGGAGATTAGACTTTCCATTGCTCTGATGATACCAGGCTTCGGAATTAGATGGGCTGGCTTTAGCAAGTGGATTTTCCTACAGACTGCTGCTGAATGGCAGTGCACAGAGGCACAATGATATTAGTGTAACTTCCCTGGATAGAGGCTTTCTTTTTTGTTCAGCTTCCTGTTCCTGCCTACAGCTTTTAGGAATTACTATAATACGATAATCAGTAGCATTATTTAACATTTCTCTAGAATATATTTCTGAGAATTATACATGTTTTATGCAAGACTCTACAAGGACTAACAAAAATATAGGAAAAATCCTATGAAATCCCTGGTACTATAGTGTTCTTTTGGCTCCCAGAGACCCCTGACAAGGAAAAGAATGTATTTTATTAGGCACTATATAAAACAAAGGTGTTACATAGAACCAAAGGAGTCCCTCGCTTTACTGCCTTGCAAGGTAATATGCATTAACTTGCATTACTGTTTCACTTTATCTCCAGGAATTCCTGGAGGTAGGTAAATGTGTGTGATGCTAGTTTGCAGATGATGCAAACTGTCTTTTTGACAGTCAGAAAATTAGAGTTTATCATCTATCTCCCCAGGATGAGTTTCAGAACTACCCTGACGAAAGCACGCCGCAATAAACGACTATATAGGGGTTTGCAGTGTGTGGGGCTCAGATAAAGGTCAAATTCTCTTTCTTGATCTAAGAATGAACTCTGGAAATAGTCTGAAGCTGGGACAGCCAGATGAATCAGTGCCAGCTGAGAGCAGGCAAAGCCAATTTACTGTGTGGCACCATCAATCTGCAGAAGCCGTTCTCGCTGGAGTACAATAACCAACGCACGCTCTCACTAGAGAGGCTCATCCCAGCTTGACTCTATCCTTACACTATCATTTTTAGACCCAACAAGACACAAAGCTTACTGCTAATTTTGCTTTGGCCCCCAAGAGCTAGGCATTAGTTGGTGAAGATAAAGAAAGGGAAGATGCCTTCTCACTGTACTGCAGATTACTAAGAGATAATCTTATTACTCCCGAGTGGATCAAAGGTAAGTTATTGTAAGATTTCTTCTTTAAACCATATTTAATGCACAAAACAAACTGACTCCTAATGAAACTATTAATTTTGATTTGAAACCAAATTGCTTTTGGTGGGTAAGTCACTGATAAACACAGTGCAATCTCTATACAAAATAAAGGTTGTACCACTGTTAGGGATTTGCTCCAGGAGCTCTGTGCTGAAGCACCGATGCTCTATCAGATCACGTATTTGGGCAATACCAAACACAAATGGCAGACATGGAGGAGATAATGAAACATATCCTTCAAATAGTAACACTACAGAGTATTTGGATGGAATAACAATGCTCAGGACTCATAAAATTTTGTAGCTTTACTGTCTTTTTGGTAAAACCTATATACTGTGCTGAAACAAATCATGGAACATTCAGTGGCAGCCAGGTTTTCTAACACATTCTGTAACACAAAAGATGGAAAGATCATCTCTCCCATCTGCCTGGATTTACATTACTTATATTTGATGAATCATTTTTAAAACATCAGTATGCCAATGGTAATATGAATGATCATAATTTTCAGATGTTTTTAATTTGCAGATGGAGATAAAAATGCACAAACCCATTTCAATATTTTTTACATGCCAATAATAAATGTGCTGCTGCTACTGATTATCACATTGATTTAGAGCAGAGGTGCTCGTGTATCATTACATAATGTTATTTCACGTTTGTTATGTCTATGGGTAAGATGTCTTATTCCATTTAATATGTTACATCTGACTAATGGCCAGAGTGGATTTGATAAAACAAATGTTCTGCCTAGTATGCTGTCAGTAATGTCTCTGTTTCCCTATTTCCCCTTAGAATTGGAACACAAAGTACAATAAGTCTACATTTCTTTAAAGCATGCAGGCAGCTGAAACACACATATTTGCATAGGTTGCAACACTTAGTGAATGGCAAAAGCCATGCAAACCACTGAGCATGAGGAATATGCTGTGGATAATGGAGAGGAAAAACAGAAGAGATGAAAAGGAAAAAAACAAACCATGCATCCATGAAAGCAATGGTAGGAACTGGTGGAAGAATAAGTGAGCACCTCAAGGTGTAGAGAAAAAAAGGACAGATACCTACCCCAACCTGCGCTATCTAGCTACCGACCTGTGGACTTATAGTATCACCAGTTGGCTCACCAAATGGATCACTGTTGGATGAGGCCTGAGACCCATCAGGCTAGAAATACAAGAACATAACACCTTTTTTTCTCAACAATAGAAAGTGAAAAGTCAACATGAGGTTATTTTCATGCTGTGGGCATAACAAGTACATCCTATCTCATGAAAACCAGAAAGCGGGACCTCACCGCTGGTGTGTTTTCCAAAGCTGTAATGGTTTCCTATAGGCAGGAAAGGACCTGACCAGTACCTGCTGGAGCCCACAGACTTCAGAAGGTACTGGATCACACAAACCAGAACTGCAAAAAGGCCCTGAAAACCAGTCAATCGATGTGAATTAGAGAGAGTCCAACCTTTGGGACCTTTTTTTGCACAGACTCCCTCTTGCCTTTAGGCTCTTATCTGCCTAAGACACCTTGTGATTTAAAGACATTGCTTGGATAACATTTCTTGCTTTGGTCTACTGAGTCTAAGGCAAAGAAATCACATACTGAGGGCCAGAACACTGAGGAATGTAACTAGGCAAGCAACTAGGATGCAAGAATGTGCAAGACAACATCAACCATCATCTTTTAACACACAAACTCTCACATCTCTTTCTGCAGCCTCAGCATGTATGTTGTTTTACCTCGGACTTCCTTACCATCAGTAAGTGAATTCTGGTATGCTGAAAAGGAAATTGGATACAACTAACATATGTAACTTTACATAGGAACTCTGAGTTTGGTTCCTTGTATGCAACAGTAGTGCATCTCAACAGAAATGTCATGCTCTTAGCTGACAAATCTGAACTGGGAAGTGAACACTGTCTGTGGCTCCCTATTAGAACAGCTACTTCTGATACTACCAAACAACATTCATGCAACTTCTGTCTTTCCTAGCTAAAAAGAGCTAATCAGTAGATAGAAACCTCGTTGCTACTCACAGCTTCTTGCTCCTCACTTTTGCTCGGGCTTTCAAACCCCTCTTCAAAGAGGTCATCTGCAGCAGGATCACTGGTATGAGATGCTGATGATTTTGATGGAGAACTCTGTCTGGGTGCAGGGGTTGGAGCTAAACAAAGATGAAGGTAACAGCAACAGAATATGCATCTGTTAATTTGTTCAGAAAGACACAGAAGCACAAAACTTGCTTTAGAGCCCTCAACTTTTATTACCCCTGAAAATGATTTTCTGATGAGGAGCTGTAAGAGGCAAATCTGAACACAGTAGCCACTATCAAGTCCATATATTTAATTTAATTCAGCAGTTTCCCAATTAAATTTGGCTGCATCTGGTGTATTTCTTTAGGAACCAGGGAGATGCCACTGCATTACATTAAGAATGCAAGAGTTGCCTGCCCTATGGTAGGCAAGTGAAACAGAAGGTCTCCGTCTGTCCCCTGGTAAATCTGTCTCTCATAAATTCCTCTTATCAGCCTCCTGCAAAATCTCCCATCTCCATGCTATGAACACAGCAATCTTTATTTTTACAGTGCTTCAATGAATTTTCTCACATGTCCAATACATCAAGCTATTAAATAATAAATACCAATCCCCTAATTTCTTCAAAGAACGACTTGAATGGGACATAAGTGAAACCACTTGTAAGGTTGAATGTCATGGGCATTTTCCAACCAGCTTGCATGTCCCTAGCCCAGAATATACATTATTCTCTTAAAAATTACATTTATGACTGCAGCTATCTGGGCTGTTGATTTCTGTGGTCTCTGAAATTCCTCTCTGATAGTTTTTTTTAATGTCTGGAACACATTTAGTAAGCCAGACCATGCATGAAGGTTCTCAGTCTGTATCTGTGTTGCAATTTAATGTATATATATATATTTAAAAAATAAAAAGAGGTGCCTTGAGGCACAGTCACATCAGGGGAAGAAGGGATGTCTGAAAGCATATAGATACTCACGTGAATTTGTAGATGGTGTCGTGGAAGTCACAGGAGTCAAATTTAACTGAGAGATGTCAAAGTCATCACAATCATCTGCTTCCTGTGCCATCCCAACTTTGTTAAAGTAACTTGAGAAGGCCTCTGAGGTACAACTGAGGGAAGGCTGATCTGGTTTTCTTGATGGCACTGGTGGAGGCTGAGCCATCTGGAAATCTTTAAACATTTCTTTTCCCATTTTCTGTCTGGGCCTGTCTGTCTGTGGACTTGATCTGTTGGAATCACTTGTGGGTGGAACAGTAGCAATAGGAGCAATGGTACCTTGAAACATGGCTGCTTGTAAAGGCAAAACAGTTTGTGTTGGCATGAAGGCAGTTGGTTGGAACTGACCAGCTACAGATGGCCACGGTTGCTGAGTAGGAGGAAAAAGACCGGGTTGGCCCCACGCTATCGGCTGTCCTCCCTGCATCACCTGAGCAACTGGAGGCTGAGCACCCATGGCCAACTGCTGTTGAACAAGTGGTTGCTGTCCCCAGAACGAGGGCAGAACAGCTCCCATGGCAACATAACCTTCAAAGAATAAAGAGAGCAAGGAAAAAAAGAAGAGATTTTAAGACTCCTGTCAAGAGCATGCAGAAGAAGCAGTGCAATGGATCAGAAACATGTAGGGTACATAAGGGTTCCCAGAGCTTCAGCACACTTAGAAAGGGAACTGCAAGACATGGTTGAATTCACATCACTGAACAAATACTTGTGTGCAAAACCACAAACTGGTGGATATTGGCAATAATCCTTCCTCTCATCTGAACCAAAAAGTTCTTCTCTTCCTCAGTGAGCATCCCTTGGGGCTGTGAAGACCTGTCTGCATGGACCTTGTCGGCAACTGGTGAGGTCCCTTCCCTGGGGTCCATCAAAACACAGCTGGATCAGTTTGGTCAAACCACTTGGCACAGGCTCTTCTTGCTCCCCTGCCTGCCCTGTTCCTCTCAGGGCAGGGATCTCTGATTTGATGCACTGGTCAGACTGGGATGGAGTTCATCTCTCAGAATAGCTGACACGCTGCTAAAAATTGAGCAGCCGGAGGGAAGGAAGAGGATGCCCAGCACTCCCTCCCCTCTGCATAGCTCTGCTGAGGTTCATCATCCTCTTTGCTTTTATTCTTTGCTGGGGAGAGTGATTTGAACACCAGCCAGCTCCTGCCAACTACAAAACTGGTTCCAAGTTACAGGGAAGCACCGTTGTGTGTGTTAGATAAGTGCTCAAGGGGCCTCTAATGACAGGGCGACCTTGCAAGAGTGAGATTGTGCCACATCTTCTGACACAGTTACAGTTCAAACCACTGGGACTCCAGAGTAAAGTGAGTATCTCAAATTCCATGGATAAAAAGAGAGACTCCAGATGAATTCAGATTAAAACCCTCCACATTTGGTTATTTACTCTGAAACTTGAGAACATCAGAGAATCCCGAGCTTCTCCTGTACTCCCTATCCAATAACAACCACTAGCTTCAGGTATTATGCTAGCATAAAACCTCTCTAATTGGGGAGAAAATTGAAGATTAAAACTGAGATTATAATTGCTTCTTCTAAGATCTGAGCCCTCTATTCGAGCTACTGTGTAGGATCAGGTGCTTTGTTATTTACAATGAAAAAAAAAATCTGAAACTAAAACCACTGCACAAAATGCTATAATTAAACCATGCAATACAATTATGTTCCACTGATAGAATAATTGTGCTTTAGAGATATGCCATTTCACATTTAAATTAATGATTTACTGCTAATATTTTACAATATGCAACCTGTCTTTTACCTTTAATACTATCCATAGCTCTAAAAGTCCTGTTTTAACCTCATCTCTGAGGCCTCCTGTACCTTCTCGCCTTCCCTTTATTTCTAGGCTGTTTTGTGATGCTAAATGTGGTTGCAGGATTGTAAATGGAAAAGCCCCAAATAAAACAACAGAAACTGAATGTTGAAAGACCAAATTAAGAAGTGATGAAAGGGACAGTAACTCAGATACATATCTATTTCAATAGATAGCTATGATGGATTCTCCAGATATCCTTTTATCTTGCCCCTCACTGTAACCTCATCCAAGCAGCACGGGGTTTCACCTGACGTTATCCCCAAACACTTCACCATCAGTGTAACCTTTCTGAGATGCAGCAGCTAATCTGATGCTGCAACACAGCCCCATCAGAGAAGGAGTTAACCAATTAGAAAGTCACTGTTGAATGATTCAAAGCACTCCTCCTGCTTTTTTTTTTTTTCCCCCCTAAGTGGAGCTGAGCGAGTTGTTCCTGCAGTGCTCCTAGTATCCCAGGGAGAGATCAGCAGTCAGAACCACATGCCTTGTGTCTTTGCAGGCTGCTACACAGCTTTTGAATTTTGAGCATGTGGAGGAACACTGAAAAGTCTAAAGGAATCATCAGGGTTTGACTGAGAGGAACACCTTTAACGTGCTACCAAAATCTCCATGTCTCATTCCCTATTTACTGGAGGCAGCACGCTGGTAGCTTGAAAAAAGAAAGCTGAAGTAAATCCTTTTTTTCTCTCTGGTTCCTGTACCTAGAAGGTATGTTATCCAAGTGGATGAACTAGGATTCAACTCCCAGTACCTTTTTTGGCTTTTGGTTTTTAAATTTGTGGGTAAATTCAAAATAATGTACTCCCTGCTTGTTAAAGACCTGCTTTGCCTTGCCCTGCAGCAGTGCCCTAAAATCCTTCCTCACTTCCACTGTACTAAATGAACACCCTGGGTACTGATCACCAAATTTGAGATGAGCTTTTATTTCCAGCAGATTTCTTACCTGAGGGTACGGCAGCAGTGCTGAAAGGTACAGAACCGAACATGTCTGTACTAGCAGGGAGTGACTGGGATGAAGAAGGGATAAAGGCATCACCTGGAGTAGCAGGAGTCTGCAAGAAGACAGGAATAAAATACAATGATGACATATCAGCTGTAGCTTCTGCAGCTCATACTTTGCTGACACACCACTTGAAACTCTACAAAATATAGGTTTGGAGGGAAGAGAAAGAAAAAAGAATGGAAAGGTGAGGAAGGGAAGAAGCAATAGAAATAAGAGCATTGGAAATTGCTGGGGACAGGCTAAAAAGAAAGAAAATGAGAGATACTGTGCCAGAGGAAAAAATAAAAACTAAATTTGCCTGTAATACATCACATGCAAAATATTGACACCATTTCCTTCTCCAGAACAGACAGACTTTGATTCTAGGAGAAAACAAGTAGAGGCAGTGACTAAGGCAGTAATTTAAGAACCAGTAAAGGCAAAGGAAGCATCTGCAGGAGTTATGGAACAGTAAGTGTTGCATCCAATTAACCAACAGGTCCAGAACCATAGGTCTCATTAAAGACAACCCAATCCAACTGAGCAAGCTAGGGATGAGGAGACAGGACATTTGAACATCTACTTCCAGATATGCTCCAGAATACCTTGGGGATCTGAGCTGATGACTTCACAGTGCCTCAGTTTTCAATATTTGTACTCCCCTATAGCTTAAGCAAAGTTCAAAGAACCTTATGGGAAAACTATTGGGTTGGGTTTTTTTGGGGTTTTTTTTTGTTTGTTTGATTGGGGTTTTTTTTGTTTTGTTTTTTTTTTTTGTTTGTTTGGGTTTTTTGGTTTTTGTTTTTGTTTTTTAATTTTGTGATGCAGAAAACCATGCTGAAAATTTTTGCTTTGCACATTCAGCCCTCTCTGTCTTTACTGTTTTCTCTTCCCTCTGTTAATGACAGTTCTGGGATATGTCCTTGGTGAAACCAGAGAGACATGACACATAGGCTGTAACTGGATCTTCCTGCAGCACGGTGGGAGACACAGAGAAGCAAGCTCCTCTGAGAAACACCAGGGAAGGAGATCTGCAGCTCAGGTTGTATCTTAGGTGACACCTCGAAAATTAAACACTGAGCAACGAAGCAATGACTCCACATTCAATTTGCTTCACTTTTATTTCCTCACAAGGTAAAAAACTACTTTGAAACCCTCTGTGCTGGAACGGACGATGACCTGAATTGTTCGTGTGCTCCGTAAATGTGCTTGAAAATAGGATGTGGAAAAATGCACAGTGCAGTTTCCCTGGATACTCACTGGGGGAGAGGTTACATCAGGAGGAGTGGACATGTCCCCAAAAAGCTCTAGTTGGGTAACAGCCTGTAAAGAGAAAAAGAAAAAAAATCTGTTTATCTTCTGAGGAGAAGAAATGTGGGAGTTTGGCAGTTAAACTTACAAAGTTAACTAGTAACAGCTAGCAATATAAATCCTCCAAAAGCCATGTAGGCTTCAAACCTCAGGTCCCATATGGAGGAAGCACATGGGTTTGAGCTGTGGGATTTTGGTATTGCTGATGGACCCAAATAGCCAGCAGATGCCCTTATATAAATGATTCTTTAGGGAATTCACCACCATAAAAAAATAAAGCATGAAAAAACTATCCAGAATGGGACTGCTCTGCCTCTCACTCACCAGTGAGCAGCAAGCAAAGAGAAAAAGAAGCCCTTTTCCCTGGCTCCTTTTCTAAACCCCCATTTTCAAGGTCTTAAAACACAGCAGCAGACTGTGGAAGTCACAGCAGGGTACAGAAGGCAAGAGCTTGTAAAGTGCTGCCTGATTTCCCTTTGCCCATGGGACAGGTGTGACCTGGATATATGGACTTGAAGGAGGATGTGCAACTGGGTTATTATAAATTTGTAGCTCTACATTTAACTCACACTAGAAATGTTTTCTCAGGGTGTCCTTCAGTTTGATCTCAAAATAGGTCACCCATATAGGTCTCACTCAACTGGACCAGAAGTGAAAAAGCACTTTCACAATAAAAAGCACCTTGAGTGGCTGCATAATCAAAGCTCCTTCACTTCTTCTGGAGTAGAACAATCCTCTTCCACCCATCTGCATCTATAAATCAGTTCATCTGGAGTCCAGGGCTGGTGAAGCACAGATCTTTAACAGCTCTGTGGAAACCTAAATCCACCCACTATCCTTACCAGGGTGACTATTCTGAAAAGCTATGATGGGAACTCCAGTATGACTCCTTCTCCACTGCCTCTCTTCTGTTTACTGGATTTCCTTCTTCCCTGCATGAAACTCAATCGCACCCAAACACGTGGGAAGTGAGAATTCTTGGTATGAATGAGATTTAACACAAACCCTCATTCAGTTCATTCAATCTCCTCCCCAGCTCAAGCACATACACCTTGCAGCCTCCTATGGCATATACAGGCTTGAAATTCAGCTGAGTCTTGACCTGCAAATGTAGCCAACACTTTGGACAAGAATCACACTGGCAACCTTCTATTATAAGTGATCCTTTAAGAAATAGTACTATCATTCCAAATCTCTTTCATAGGTTTATACCTTTTTTGTTTAATCCAATCTCTATTCCCATACACAAAAGCAATACTACAATAGCTTAGACCTGGAATTTATCTAGCAGCTTGGATGATTCTCAGTTTTATGTCTAGTGGTGTATCCAGGGATGAATTATTCTGCATTTCCTCACACCATGTCTTACATTACACAGATCACATTGCTTTTGTGATGTGACAATATCTTTTCTTTCTATGGGTTTATATACCCATCTAAGTATCTGCATGGAAGTGGAAGAAGGAAGAAAGAAGAAATTACATATTACACTGATTCTAGTGTACATTACTAAAGTACTGCTAACAGTAGGTTCAGCAAAAAAGGAGTGCTCATAATTCACTCTGTTGTTATGTGCAAAACTACTAGGCAAGTATTGTTAAAATGCCCAGAAAAGTTGAAAAAATTCCAACAGCAGCACTCATTTGGAAATCACATCAAGCCTCCTGTAGGCACTACTGAGTCAAGAGAGGCCAAGTACCACTGAATCACAGGAAGAGCCACTTTCTTCCCACTCTCCAAACTCCTTGTTCAGCACCATCCCTAAATCTGCCCTTTTCCTGCATGACTGGTGAGGTTTTCAGAGTCTTCTCGTCTCTGGCTTGCTAAGAAGTAGCTTGAGTCCTTTTGAAGAGGCCATGAGCAAAAGCTCCTACAGGAGAGCAAACCAGAAGGGATGTGAAAGGGCATGGAAGATGTGGTTTCACAGACTAGGAGGAACTGTCTGTAGAGTTCTAATTTTTAGTGGAAAAAACCCTCTATAATACTGAAAAAAAACCCTCTATAAACCTTCATAATACTGCAAATGGATAGTGAGTATACTTTTGATTTCATGGTACATATTTGAGGGGTAGTGACTCAGATTTCTATACCTCAATACCCCTGTAAAGTGGGAATAATAATGCTTTTCAGAGTGCTTCAGGGCAATGGGTCTTTGGAAACTTTTCACAGGTACAATTGTGTTTAAGATGAACTCTGTGGATGGGTTCCTAAATGGGCAGCTGGAGAGAGGGACATGGAAGTTGGCTTCACTATTTGTTGTAATAAACCCTCATTCACATCATTCCCTGAGGAAAAGGAATATATTTTCAGGGGAAATATTTCTTACAGAATAGCCACCTTTTACACAACAGAAGCTACAGAACTAAGAGGATGTGAACAGAGATTTAGTAGGAACACAACTTCACTGTTTAATTGCTACAGAGTCTTGGGCAGCGACTGCAGGAGGTGGGATTTTAAAGTCCCAAATAGTTCAGCTCTGGATTCTGTATCTAGTTCACTTCTACAACTTGATTCTCAGCCTGAATAAATGAATGTGACTTCTCTGAGACAGATGTAGTTTTATCCACAGCATATGAGATTCTGGACACCACATAGTTCTCTTTTACTTTTGTGATTTCACTGTCACTACAGAATTGATTTCACCCATTTAGCTTTGCTTTTCTTTTAATTATTCACACCTGATATATGCTATGTTCCAGCAAACTTCATCCCAAACCAAACATTTTCAAATTGTACTATTTCTACAGGTGATTTAATCTATTTTTCCTTAGAACATTTTCAGTGTCACAACCTTACCTGAGTGACTGAAACAAGATTTTCATCAATGTCCAGCAATAAGTTTCCATTCTGCAGCTGTAAAGCATGATTTATGAAATGAAATGAATGATTTATGAAAATGGTATGAATTTCTGAGCATGAAAATTATAACCTCCATAATTATTGACTTCACTATTGAAATGAAAACCCTTTCCACCTTGCAGCGAGCACAGATGAAATCACACAGTCAAAACAGTGAGTTTGAATGCTGCTGGGATGTGGAAGGAGTATATGCTTTATTTGAGCTAAATCCCATCTTCTGGTGTATCATAACTATTTCTTTTCACAGGTATTTATGAATTCAGTGATAAGCACACCCAGTGAGCTCTGATCCTACTTGCATTAATGGATCTTTTCACTGGCTTGCTGAAGGAAAGGACTTTACATCCACAAAGAAAAAAATAAAAGTTTTAGGAAAAAAAAGTTCTAAATGCATGCACTGTCAGGAAAACACAGCTTCCTCTTAACTAGGAGAACTGTAACAGCAATGCAAACATATTTAATATGAATAATTTCCTTCTATAGTAATCTTTAAAATTATTTACATAGGTAAATTCATAGTATGTATGTAATTATAGATATACAAGAGTATACTGCCTATACATGCAGACATATCTATATCCATCTATATATTTAACATCAGTTATGACTTCAGTGTCATCAGAATACTAAAATTCAGTTAACATTTAATGACATGTTAGAGATTTTCTTAAGAAACAAACACAAGTTACAGAAAATCAAACTCTGGTTGGCTGAAAAGCTTCATATAAGCTACCAGCCAGCAATCCCATGCCAGCTTAAAGTAGTTTAAAAATCCCAGAAACAGCATAAAATGGCTTTCTCCACACACACACTCACTCATCTCATTCCAGGTCNTTTCTCCCCCCTACACGCACACACACACACACACACACACACACTCATCTCAGGTCTAAAGAAAAAAAAAGGCAAAGCAAAAAGAAGGAAATGTCATTGTGCACCTGCAGGAACGGGCCTGATCCTGCCCTTTCCTGGAGCTGACAGTGTCCCCCCAGCCTCACGTAAGGAAAATGTGAATAAAGCTGTGCCCATTCACAGCCCTTGAAACCAGAAGGGTTTACATCTCCAGGAGGGACCAGTTCTGGCCAGTACTTCATCACCCTTGGTTCTGACAGCCCCTTGTCCCTCCCCATCCTCCAGCATCCAGGGATGCAGCTCACATCGCTCCGAAGCGGATCCTGCCCCCAGCCACACGGATGAAACCAGCTGAGAAACAACCACGTCTCGGCACGGAGGAAACACAATGTTCAACGCACCATTAGAGATTCCCACCTGTGCTACAGCAGGACCTTGCAGAAAACATTTGCCCAACATGTCACAGCACATCCCCAAGTGCCCAATTATCATGTAGCACTTCAGCTGCATCTTCCATCAGCTTGTGTTCTGCGTCACACACCGGTGAGGAGACACTTCCTAAGGGTGAAATATCCCCTCTCTGTTAGAGCATGGAACAGCCTTCAGCAGCGACCATGCCGAGGCTGCAACACAGCTACTGAGGGCAGAATTTGGCCCTCTGAGCCTTCCTTTGGTTCAGCTTTTTGATACAAAGTGCTTAACCTTTGCAATTAAAGTCAACAATTCTCTCCCTCCTGCCCCAGCGCACGACTGAAAACAACCAGAAGCCTGGAAAGATGCTCCAAGTCCTTGATCTTCCTCTAGGATTGCTGTCTGTGGGTTTCTCCACGGTGTGATGCACAAGCTTGCTTTTATAATTTAAAAAGGCATCTCCTTGAATATGAAAACACCCCTACAGCTTTGTCAACCAGGAACACGCCAGTCACTTGCGACCAGCTGTGCAGACCGAGGCAGAGGAAAGAGTATTAATCCTTGTACCGTGGTGACATTAAACCTAGAATGAAAGCTCCATCTTTCTATACAGGCATGTGAGACACACTGTAAATCTTTTAAACATGAAATATGTAAATCTGGCTTCTTAAAGCAGCAGCAGCAAGATTTTTAAATCACTCCAGGCAGTAATGAAATTCCTCGTGTTGCTTTTCACTCTTTACAGCAGAAAAACATATTCTGTAGGAGAGAAGTAAACTGCAGCTTTCGTAAGCCAGAACCAAAAATCATCCATCTCCACTGCAGTATTCCCTCTCATCACCAAGTACTCTGAGAAAAAGCTCTTCTAAGCACTGCAAAAGTTGAGGTTTTGAAAGGTGGGGTGGTCTGACCCTGGATGGAGGCCAGACTCCCAGCAAATTTCCTCTATCACTCCCCACAACAAAAGGGCAACCCCAGACATACCTCACAGGACCATGAAGCACTTTCCTTCTTTCAATCCTACATAAACAAGCCAAAATACCCAATTTATGTTACTCAAGCTTTGTTTTACCAGAGGTTTAAGTCCACCCTGACTTATGGCATGAGAAAACTGGGATAATATTGCTAGACTTCTGCAAACAATGATAAAAGTAGTGTTTTACAAAATGTGATTTCCAAACTCTCGGAAGACAAAGCCAAGATATTGCTTTAAAGCATGGGAAAAAATACACTGTAATTAACTTGTACTCTGATCCAGAGCTCAGCAGGTAGAAAAAGAGTATGAAGGGTACTAAATATAGTGAATAACCAGCAATTAGTAATTAACCTTTGAGCTGGATGTGAGCTATTCAAATCTTGTAAGACAGAAGAAAGATTCAAACTTGGTTTCCTGCACTTGGGGTAAGTGTTCTACCCGTTGGCCCAGCAGACAAAAGAGGGATATCCAACCCAGCTGCCTCTCTGCAGTTCCTATCCCCTTTTTCTCACCTGTGTTTTACAGGAAAGTTTAATGACAAGTGAAGCCATTAGTCAAACCAGAGATTTCTGTTCTTATTTCAGTTTAAAACATAAATATTTTGTCTATGCCAAGCATTTTTTCTGATGGTTCAATTCATTACTTTAGTTAAGCAAAACTTCAGTTCCTTTCACAACCTTATACAACAAATGCTGGTATTACTCTGAGCTCCCTGAGCTGCAAGCAGCTTGCTAATTAACTGCAATTCATTCAAAAAAACAATTAGAACTGTAACGAAGGAACGCGTCAGAACTGTGACTAAACCAATCGTCAGTCAAACCACGTCTGGTAGGTTGCAACGCACTGAAAACATCCAACAGACATATTGTTTGCCTGTAAAACTACTGCTGGATTAATGGTGTAGCGTGTTAACTCAACAAAGAATTGCTCAATTACTTCCTAATTAAAGAGAATACACTGAAGAATATGTGTGTGATGAAAATATTGCTGTTGCCTTTGCAGTGTTCAACCTCCTGCAGCTCCTAGAGAACCTCAAATGACGTAACCTTTCCTAGATAGAGAGGTAACAGCAGCCACCATGCCTGGTGTAAACCCAGATTTACACAGAGACAACTGAGTGCAACCTAGTTGTAAGGCTGCTGAACATTTTGGATGGCTCCTAACCAATAAGGACAGGGCTAGAGGACATGGCAGGAGCTTGGATGAGGAAAGATGAGCTCTTTAATGTCAGGGGACTATAGCACTGACTGCATGGCACAATGCAGCCAGTCTTGGTGACATGTGATGGTTTTCTCGAACTGCACACTGAAGAGACAAGTGGTGATGAGCATCTAAACATCCATGTGGGCACAAAACTCCACTTCTACACTGTGACAAAGCAGACGGCCTTGAATGTTTGTAAGGAATAAAGTTAACAATGGGAGGGAATTAGATATAACCCCAAATTTACTATTTTAAAATACTAAGCACAATTAGACAGGTCAATGGTTTTCAAAACAACAGGCAACTATAAACCAAGAAACAAGTTATTGCTGCCTTTGTTACTGAATACCATGTCATCATGGTACTTTCAAAACCTTGAAATTTCCTGTGAGAGTTGTGGAGCACTGGAACAGGTTGCCCAGAGAGGTGGTGGATGCCCTATCCCTGGAGACGTTCAAGGCCAGGTTGGATGAGGCCCTGAGCAACCTGATCTAGTTGGGGGTGTCCCTGCTTCTTGCAGGGGGTTGGACTAGATGACTTCTGGGAGTCCCTTCCAACTCTAATCATTCTATGATTCTATAAATCTCCTGAGTTCCAGCAGGCCATAAAGGCCCAGCCCTGTGTATTTCTCTGCTGAACATCATTAATTGCACCAAAAAAATCTGCCAAAATTTGCAACAGCCTCTCGTCAAACTGATGCAAAATGCATGAGACACTTTCCCCAGAACTGAATTCCCTTTAATTTGTAAGTAACCAACCAACTGTGCAACTGGTATAGTTAAAGCATAGTGATACAGTCTAGGTAAAGCTACAAACTTCACTACTCAGAGGGCGTATTGTGTGTAAATAAATGTTTCAGCAAACTGCTATGAGCTGCAGGGCTCCAAGCAACTCAAAGAGTAGTGAATCAATACAACATGCAGCTGTCAAATTAATCTATCAGCAGCCATCAGATAAAATCTGCATCAGTCATATTGCATGAAAGACAAAAAGCCACTGGATGTAACAGAACGCTACCCCACGATGGATGAGCTTGACCTACAGTTCAGCCACAGTTGCTTTTCTCTACTTAGGCAAATATTGGAAGGGGCAGAATATTACCCTGGAAAATGTACAGAATATTATCCTAGAAAATGTACATAATATTACCCTAGAAAATGTACAGAAATCTGGGATGCAAATACACGTGAAGCCTTTAAACATCTGATCTAACTGGCTGCAGAACTGTAAGGGACCACTGCAACGTGGGTCATTTACATCTATCACCCAAGTTCAGCACTGAAAGTATAAATCTCAATTAATGTCACAGTAACACCCACATCACCTATATCCAACTAGACATGTCACCAGGGCAAAACTTCCCTGTTTCTTGCTCTTTGTACAGTACAGAGATAGAACAATGAACATCTGATTAAGGGCAGTGCTGCTGGGTTCCAGCTTCCCCAGACTATGGGATTCTGTCCCTAACCCTAAGGGATTGCACTAGAAAGTAAAATAAGTTCAATACTAAAGCTAAAGAGGGTCTGCTAGTGGAAATTCATGTGGTTTAAGTGGTTTCTGCTGGGTACCTACTCCAAACTATGAGCTGCACTGCTGTTTAGGCAGCGTTAAGTGAGGGCAAAAGGCTTTGGAGTTCTGACTTGCATTTCATACAGGTATAACCAGAAGCAGAAAGTATAAACCAGCAGAAGATATTGCTAAAATGAATGAAGAAACACCTTGACAACTCTCAGTGACCTTTTACAACGTGGAAGTAATTAAATCACATGTAATGACACACCTTGATGGTAACACCCACACCAAACACCCTGCCCAACACAGCAAACCTGCCCTGCAGCATCAAGGGATTTGCCTCTCTGCCATCAGCCAGACCTCACTGCATGCAGAACCCCCCTGCCCCAAAGGAAAAACCCACAGAAATACAAGTATTTGAGAATGTGACAGCACAATGTGAGCAGCATGGCTGGAAACCACTTAGCAGCACCTGCTGTGACTGCCCAGAGGATAGCACAGGGCAGGTGCTGGAGGCTGTAAAGGGGACAGTGCCCACACAGCGAATGGGAACAAAGGGCTGATGTGTTATAATGAGGGTTCCCTGCTACAGCATGTGTCTTGCTCTTGAAGACATGTGTGTGAGAACAGCATCTCACCTTCAGGGCTGAGATGTTACCTTGGCATGGTGCTAAATGTTTCCATTTTAAGCCAGCAGAGGTATAAGAGTTACTATTAGTATTAAATCAAAAGGCAAGCTGAGAGGAGGAGAACATGGAACAGAGGAGTTTCCAGCACCATGCAAGATCTCAGAATAGTTAGTGCAACACCTACACTACAGATATTGCTATAGATATCCACTTCTATCTAAAAAAACAGCACCAGCCCACTTAAACATCAAAGGAACTCACCTCACAAGTCATTATCATAACAAACTCACGTATTTGCACCCTCTGCCTGGAGTAGCTGTGCCCATTAGAAATGCATGTCCCACACACCAACGTTAAACCCTGCAGGTGGGGCTTAATTGAGTGTAACCAAGGCTGGGCATTTGAGCAGAGGTGTCCTTTTCAGCAAAGGTAAATAAGAGCAGACAGCTTTGCCAGCACAGATGGTCAGACTCTGGGTCTGTGCACACTCTCTCCCTCCTCATGTTTGAGTATGTGATCCTGGAAGCCTGACTGTAGATGAAGTCAGTGTCACCGGTCTGCAAGCTGTTTCTGTAAAGCCATGGATGCAGACATAGGGAAAAGCCAGAGTTACAAAGCCCTTCTTCAGACCAAGTGTCATGGAAACAATTCTCTTTGCAGAGGATGCTCAGAGTTAACTGGAAAACTGCTCTGAGCTACTTTATTGCCAGACACTTTGGTACACCATTTCTCCAAGGATTGACTTTCTGTGAGAGTTGGCAGAGCCCAGGGCTGCCCACACCTTCCAGATGACCCTAGGCATGCTTCCTCTGGCAAAAGATCCCAAAAAATCCACACTGGCAAATGGCACTGTAATCCCAGCCAGAATGAAACCCCATCTTTCCCCAACGCAGCTTCCCAGTTGAGGCAGGGGGGTCAGGCAGCTCTTCCAGCTTCTAGGACTGAGGGTGCTCAGGTCCAGCCCATCTCCATCCACTCCCCCCATGCCTTGCCCCTAGGACAGCCCAGTTACCCTCTGTTCAAGCCTGGACTGGTGTTAGTTTCCACATAGTGGGTACCAGCCAGATGAGTGCCTGCATAGTAAGGCACCAGCTACAATGCCTTGAATCTTTACACAGCAGTAAGACTGTTTGAAAAGCCTTCATAAAATTGTAAGCAGATAGTTTAGACATTCTGATGAGAAGAGAAGGTTTTATTGTGATGTGACTGACAGCCTCCATGAAAGGTATTTACAGTCTGACTCTTATTACTAAAAACACCGTGACAAGTAGAACTTGATGTGGATGTGTAATGGGGAGACTATGGGAAATTATGACAAAAAGAGCTCATTAAACATTTCACTTTTTTAGAACAGTTAATTTCACACACAGAACTGCAATTTCTACATGCATCTATCACTTCACTCGAGCTTTTTGGGTAAGATTGCTTCCTTTGTCTGACTGGATGTCTATTCTCTGGGAACAGAGAAAAAGGAATTGGTCTAAGGAAGGGATAGAGGGAAAACAGGAATGAGTACAAGAAGTGTGAGCTGGTACAGAGGAAGGGAGAGATACTGGGATTGTACTGGGTATCACAGAAAATGTTTGGAGCTGAGCTACATGCTTGTCATAGGGAATCTACAGGACAGTAGGATTTGGTGGGGAGGGATAGGGAAATATAAGAATTACACTGAAGAAGCAATCTTTTCATCCCAATGTCAGAGAAGTGACTTGGCAGCCAGCCACCACTCATAATGGAGTTCAGTGGATATGTTCAAATGCTGAGATCCCAGACTCACTCCTTTCCGCCTCATTTGCGCCGTGTTTACATTGCATGATATCAGAGATCATGAGGAGTCACACCATAAAATACTCTGATAGCTTCTGTCAAACAGCCTCACACAAAGGCACAGTACTCTGAGAGCACCTCAGTGCATGTACAATGCTGAATACTGGTGCTCCATGGCACTGAAGGTGCTTTGAACCTTCATCTCCATACATAGAGGGAAAGCAAGATTTCCTTACACAGTCCTGGTTTCTTAGGAAGCTGTATCTTACTGGAAACCAGCATGAATTACACATCCCAGTTTCAAAGAAACCTTTGGAAAAAGCACTCTGGCTTTTAGGTTTTAAACTGTGGTAGATCTCACCTCACCTAAGCCTGTTTAGGTGTTATCATACCCACAAGTCATTTAAATTCCTCTGCAGCCACAAAAAAAAAATGATGTTCATACATTCATTTCCACCCCTCACACAGACAGGAAGAATTTCCCCATGAAGCAGCTATTTCTCTCCACTGGCTACACAAAGTCAAGGGTGGAGGGCACCTAGATGACCACTTCAGTATCCCTCACTTTTATGTGCAGAGACTGGAGATAACTTGCCTGAGAACACATCAGAGGAAAACAATCCCAAGATGGAAAATCGATCTCTGTCCAGAGAACGTGAGCAGTTCTGCTTGAACTCAAGCAAAACTTGCTGCATTTTTATTAAGTGCTGTATTTATTGTCAGGAGAGAGAATTCATGGTGCCTGAAACCCATCAGGAGCTAGAAAAAGTTTCTTGCTTTATTCATTCATTATGAAATTTATGAAAGCAAGATCTCCTAATAGAGAAAGTGTCCTTATATGTTTAAGGCAGGTAGATGAGCTAGATTATTTGCCCTCAGATTGAATTCTAGAGGTTTATATAATAATGACAGCTATAAATTGAAAAAAAATTATGGGAAGTGTCTCAAAGACAGAGAGCCTCTGATGGTGAAGGGTGAGCAATAAATCAGGTGGGCAGTGGAATATTAAATTGATAATTTTAAGAGCTTTTGTTGCTTTTTTTTAAATTTTAATACATCCTAATATAAAAATGTGAAACAAAATCTCAGCTACATATTTCTTCCCCTTTTTTTCCCCCCATAAATTAAAGTACATAACTTATTCAGAGAAAAAAGCTCTAATCACTTGAAATTTAACCACGAAATAGTAAAAAAAAATAAATAAGTCTGCAACCAGCTTCATGGAGATGACAGATGAAATATATTTGATGATTACAGAGTAGGTTCCATATGCCCTATACCTCACAGAAATGCTCTTTACCAGGACAGTCTAATACCAAAGTGTCTGCAGACATGATTGCAAGTGTACCATACACCCAGCCATACCACAACGACCTAAATTACAGACTCTACCCAGAGTATATTTGAAACATTGCTGAAAGAATAATAAAAAAGTCACACAAAATGTGCACTGGAAAAACTGCAGCACTGAGCTCTATGAGAAATGAGTTGAAAAACCTACAGCTACTCTGTGCCTGCAAATGCCTTTATTAGTTATGCAACATGAGTTATTTTACTAGATTTTCCCAGGCAACGTGACGATGCCTGCCCCCTCCTCGTGCCCTGTTCATGAAATATTTATGGCAAGTTTTGTTTGTTTGTATGAACCACAGAAGTGTCACAATTCAGGCCACCATCCAGCCCCTCCCTGGTGTTTATCTTTTTTATTCTGCATCTCAAGCTCCATGCTCAGCCCAAGCCATATGAGTTGCCACGTCCTTACGTGAAAGGAGTCTCTTTCTCTCTCTTGAACACAGGCATTTTCCCCATGCTTACAGCAGACTGAAAATCCTGACTTTTCCCCTTGTTTTTTTCTCTCTCANGACTTTTTCCCTTGTTTTTTTTTTTTTTTTTCTTTTCTTTCTCACACAAATCACAGGATCACACAGAATCACAGAATCCTAAGAAATACTGATTTTCCATCTAGCCAATGTAATTGAATGATTTCTCAAGGTATTTATGGCACAAATTTATATTAAACAGTATAACCTGCCCCTGAGCAAATGCACTCCTTGTTGCTAAGGTATCTGTCACTCCTCTCAACCACTTGTCACTGTTCCTTATACATTCTAGGGATAAATGCTTTACCTCTTCTGATAATATACAGAAAGGACACAGTAATATTTGCATACCACAGCATGCTACCCCTTTTTTTTTAGTATTTCACTGCCCATGTAAGGTAGAAAGAGTTAAGCTGCCAGTCTATATTGACCTGTAGCCTCTTGTACACTTAGAGCCTTACAGAGATGATACACAGCAATACTGAGAGGAAATCTTGTGCTGATTACAGCCCAGAGAGACCAGAAAAGCAATGCAATACCTACAGAAAACGCTCTGCCACTCAGGAGAGGACTTTATGCACACCCAATGTAGCTCTTTCAGAGTTTCCCAGTTGGCAATTTCAGGTATCTCCTCTGCAACTCCACAGCTTTTATGAAGCTACTATAGAAGTTGGGTTTATTGGAAAAATAAACCCTCTTCAATGGTTTATGTTACATTGGATCTTGATGGAATTTAGTTGATGTCTTTTTTTCCCAAATAACAGAGAAGTAATTATAATGCAAATTCCAACTGGGGGTTTTTTGTGTTTTTTTTGTTTGTTTGTTTTTGGGTAACATTTGATTTCCAGTTTCTTACAAAATCTTTAACTACTCAGCACACTCTATTCACCAGGGAGTCTGCTGAGAGGTCACAGTTGCAGAAAAATCAGTGCAGAAGTGACAATGTTTTGACATACCCTTTCCTAACAATACTTCTCTTGACCTCCACTCTATTCAGAACTTGGCTCCTCTTGTGTCCTACTAAACCAAGCTATAAGGAGCACAAGATATAAAGTACAGCTCAGACAGAGCATGGGAGGGTAGGGGAAATGCCCCCAGGCTCCCTGAGAATGATAAGCCTTGTACAGCATTCTGTAACAGAGGAATCCTTTCACTCCAGGCAGTAGTGATTCACATGGAACATGGGGAAGGCTCCCTGTCGACTCTTAACCACACATAACACATTTATGAGGGGTGACTTTCATAATAATGAGTTGGAAGACAGAAAGCAGATTTAAGTAATAATGAGATGAATATAGGTGACATTGTTATTAACATCCTGGTTGTTCTGAGCCAACCCAATCAACCCAGAACACATCACTGATCAAATTCACATCATGAGGAATATATCAAAAGTTATGTTATCTACAATAATGAATGTCATAGAAGCCAAGAAACACATCTTTTTTACTGCAGAACATTAGGGAAGATACTTACACTTACAGGTTGACTTTTTGGCACATCATAAACACCTTCCTTCTTTTGGCTGGTAGGAACCTACAACAGCAAATGAAAAACAATTTCAGTACCCAAGCAGGTTTGATGAAAAACTGAAATCTGCAAAGTGTAAGCACAGGGTAGTCATTTAGTTGACTAATGAAGTCAGTGATGGCTCTCTTTTCAGTCAAGCAGTAACATTAACAGAGACACTACTGAAGAAATAAAAAATCTATCAATGTTTTAAATCCCAAAGCCCAGTAGTGTTTAGAAATCAGATTTTCCTTCTCAATGAAGTCCAGCTGCATTAAGCCTAGGTGCACCTGGATCTCCTTCCTTCTTAAATAATGGTTTTTTTTTTTCATTTTACTTGGGGTTGGAAGATGCACATGGGAGTCATGATCAGGTCAGCATGTCATCTTCCTCCATGGCAGAGATCCAGAGTAGAGCTATGAATCTGAGGGAAAGAGATGTTCAGCCTATGGCATTAGATTTCTTCTTTCCAATTCATTTAATAATCTAAGTCAAATAAAGCCATAACATGTGCCCCTGCAGTGATGGGGCCCTGAGGCTGTTCTAAGCAATATTTGATTCCAATCCTGCAACTTTACTAAGGAACCATCAGCCTGTCAGGGTCTGAGGCTGCACAACTACTCACAGGGCCATGGAGCTGCCATACCCTGGACGGGGGTGACACACTTAAAAACTCTGGATGAGTTTTTGAGTCAATGGTCATGATTTACACCTTGGCCATTTAAAGTCTACTCATGTAAATTCAGTTGTTTTGTAATACTGGGCTCTGCTTGCCTAAGGCCTGCTAGTTGACATATTTATAACTTGTGATTGTATTTCTTTTCCTTCCTAGAAGCACTGAACATGTATTGTAAATGACACAAGCCAAAAGAACAGTAAAAACATGTGGCATGAATGCTCTAAGATTCCAGCACTGTTTTTCCACTGAACAACGCACTCAGCTTAAGAAGGTTACATTGCAGACATTAATGAAACCTCACAGGTCACCAAGAGAAATGATAGTGCAGATATGACAGAATGATCACCTCTTTGTTCTCTAAGATAGTCAATATCTTCAAGTTCTGATATTAGACTGGTTTAGGGGAAGCTGCAGGAGTGTTGGTTATTCACTGAGATGTGCTGTCATTTCTTATTCTGTCTTAATATATTGAAAACTCTCTCCCTTGTTCAAACATTCTCTTGTTTAAATGTCAAAGTTTTGATGGGAAACTGCATCTCTGGCTTGGTGCACACCAGAGCAGCCTCTCAAGAGCACTCTGGAGGCATGAGCAGAGAACCTGGAGGAGGTTTTTTGAAGATCTCTTTTATTCATATCCCAGGAATGATTTCCTTGCCTTGGTTTTCTCAAAGTATCGGCCGCTTCCACTAAAACCACCTGTCGCATTAGATATGTGCAACTGGTAAGAGTGGAACAATTCAATTTCATGGAAATAAGTCTATAAAGAGAACAAGCTTTAAGTGACAGCCTAAGAGCAGAAACCAAGAATGGTCTATTTGGTAAGTCACCAGAAAGCTTAATTTTAATAAAGAGTGGACAAATGTGGTAAGATAAACCAATTATGCACTATCATTAGGGTGCAGTTTTCTTTTCTGTCTGGAAAGTTTCCCCTCCATTCTCCTCTTTTGTCCAACTTTTCTATAAAGTCATCCCAATTTGCACACTCCTGCCCACAGCTTATTGTGTAATGAGCTTTTCCCTGAGCCATCAATCCCACCTCTTTCTTTTTTTTAAGATAAAAACGTCTGACTTCAAATATCAAGACAGAGAAACTTTTCTGAAAGACATTTTTCTCTCCTAACTCCACACCACCTGTCTTCCTGATGTCTATATTTGCCATGTATCATCATGCTTTTTTGCACTGATACTGAGACTTGGGGTCTGCAAGGAACTCCTTGTTTTTTCTTTGATTAGCAGTATCAGCAAAAAAAGGTTCCAGCACTACTGCTGGCAACAGCTCTAGCTCTTGAGACATGCTGCAAACCATTCTGACATACTGTACTAGCACCAGGACTCAGACACCCCTGTCTGATTGTCAACTCTTGATGGAGCAGAACTTGCCTCTCCATAGAGACCAATGCTACAAAGCCACCTAACAAAATCCCATCCCCATCTCACTACCATACAACAAAAGGCAGTAAAGAGATGCTATAAAGAACTCTGACACTAGTTGAGAGGACTGGTACATGCTCAGTGACTGAGTCCTTGCCTAACACATCTGAGAAACTTATATAGCCAGAGAATATTAAAAGAGCAGACAGACACAGACAGTCTTTGGGGTAATGTATCAAAGAAAGGTGACAGATAGAGAAAGAAGGTTTAAAAAGAAAACTGTGACCTCTACCATGTAAAAGGAATAGAAGCTGTCACTTTGGGCACCTATCTTCCATCTCTGCTTACCCACTGGGTAGGAATCTTTTCCCCCAAGGGAGAGGTGAAATCTTTGACAATCACCTCTTGGTTGACAAACCAGAGCAGCACCAGAGGAGAGGTGTGGCAAGGCTGAAGCGAGGATGTATGATGTTACTGAACAGATACATTTACCAAAGTGTAGTATGGGGAAGACTTTGCAGTAAATAAGAGAAGCTGGCATCGATTTGGATAAAACTGGGTGGGGTGGGCATAGGGGAAAGACAAACAACCAAACCCAAAAAAAAAGTAAAGATGACCTTTTCTAGTTTCATTTTTAATAGCAGACAGATGGTTCTGAGATCATCAAGACCTTGTAAGAGCAACAATTCTGCCAGAGATCTGATTGTAAGAGCTGAGCTGTGGGAACCCAGATTTATAGCAAGCTGAAAGCTCATGAAGTCCACGGGAACGAGGATGCTCACGGCTCTGGGCACATCTACGGGAGCGATACTTCAGCATCTGTCAGCTACAACAGATAACAGAAAAAGACTCGTAGCTCCCTAATCTCAGCATCTGCTCTATTCAAAGCACTACCTGTAGTGAACACAGAGAAAAGAGAACAGCATATTATGTACCACAGGTACCTCACTGCTGCATGAAACCTTGAGCATTTCTCTGGTCACTTACAGGACTGTAACAGTAGCACCTTGAGATGAGGTAAGACCGCCCTGTGTGCTTACCATCTTGTATTTCTATTTAAAAATAAATGCCCAGAGAATCCTCCTGCTCCCCAGAACATGGCTCCTACTTCTTTCCTAACCACCAGTTTGCTCCAAGATCTCCCCACCCTGGGAGTGATGACCCCCTTTTGCTTGCTTCCACCAGTACATCTCTACAATGTCACTAAAACTTCATATTTTGAGGAACAGCAATCAGAATTTATTTTTGTTTGAATCTAGTTGCCACGGGATTGTTTCTGGCATAAAACTGACAACTAGAGCAGTATTCTTTTAGCAGATTGCTTTCCTGAAAACACTCAAACTTTCAACATGGTATGGTAAATAATTTTCCAGCCTAGGCACACTCTCCCCTCGAGAACTTTGCATGTCTTGGCCTAGAGATGCAGAAGGATGCGTATTCTAGTCTGTGTGACAGAGTGCCAGGACATCAGTGGAGGCAGGTTAAACAAATCTCACCTTAATGACCTTGTGATGGTGTCTTAGAAGATATTTTCTTATTTTCTAATGTTTGACTTGCATTTCCCTTTCCCATTTACTTCTTCCTATTCCGGCTCACAGCTACTCTACCCTCTTTTTTTTTTTATTATTCTCCTACTTCTGTCATTACTCAAAAAAATATCTTCAATTTTTTATTTTTGTTGGCCCATCTTGCTCCTGTCTACCTTAAAAAAAGCTCTTCCTGTTAGCAGATCAACCTCTAGTACAGCTAGATGAAATGCTTAATCATCGCTCAAATCCTCCCCTCTGTACTAAATGATTTCCCCAAATCACAGCTTTCTCACAGCACACAGAGATTTCTGCCTTCCACCAGTATGTGAGACAAAATGAATTACTTTATATTTTAATAAACCCTGCACTGATCCCTCAAGGATAAATTGAATGACAAAAGATTAGACTGCTTTTGATTCAATTTTCAGTCAGTGTGAAGAACACAAGCTTAGGCCCCAACGTAACACACGCACTCCGAAAATATTTCCCTCTGTCTGGGAGATAACTTTGAGAGCTCTGGGGTTTTCCTCTGTTATCTCCTTGGATAGTCAGAAAGAGCAGCAGAGCCATCAAAACATCTTTCTGTTAACTGATGGGATGGTCTGCCCTCCATGAGGTTTCGGGGTCTGTTTTTCAGATTATGTGTAACAAGTTTCAAAAAGAGAACCCGCTATTTGTCACCTCAAAACTCCAAGACCCTTCTTAAGTTGACAAAGTTAACCGAAATTTACAGAAGCTGAAATGACAAACAACAGAGAAATCACACTGAGACCGGGCAGATTATTCATGTCATGGGGATGAAATGCCAGACATGTGGGTGATGAAAGAAAAACTAATAAAAAATGAAGCGTGTATGAAATGGGCTTTACTCGACGCTTGCGATCGTTGCAACGAAAACACCGACGTCAGCGATTTTTATACCTGATAAATGTTTTCTTCCGTTTCAGGCTCACGGATTGGCTCGTGTCCAGCCTCAAACACAATGTACTATTACACCAGCCGCCAGAGAAGAAAAGTCAAAGATGAAACAGAAGGGAAAAAGGCGATTTGGAATTCCACGTAAAAACACAGGCAGGCATTACAGAAACAAGTTCAAAGTACAGGCTGGCAGAAGGACAACTGGTTTGTTGGAAAGCACAGAGTAAAGTTGTTTTGTCTTTCATAAGCTGGCAATGAACAGACTAAATCTCCTCTAATGATCATTAGAGCAACTTCCTAATTTTTTTTCTCGCTAGGGCAACCGCCTGTGGGCCAGTATTAATTTTCTGAAGCCAACGTGACTTTTGCCTCTTTTACATAAAGGCAATTATTTCCACATGTATTTATTATCTATAATTAAAAAAGCTTAATCCAAATTGGGAGAATAAACTGTTCATGTAACAGGCTACATAGCAAAGGGCTGTCACAACACTCTTTCGAGTTCCAGCTTTATTGTGAAGAGCACAAAGTAAAACTCAGATTATTATAAAAGCTGCATAGCAATTTAGGGCATCCTAATTCTCACCATCTTTCTTAGGCACTGTTCAATATTCACTAATGGTTGAATCAGTTTCTTTCAGCGTGCCTCCCACTGACACGCCCGAGTGGAAGAACACAAAATCTCCAAGGGGGGAAGAAAAAAAAAAAGAACCTATCACATATAGTTTCAGCATTAAAATAGGAGAATGACATGACATCTTTTTCCTCTTTACACTCAATAGGGTATCAGGCATGAATATATCGACATATTTCTGATAATCATCTTTGCTCCCAGACATTTTGCTTGGATGAAACAAGACTTGAATTTCAGATCTATAACCAAATCACAGACCAAACGCCAACAAGGGAGTGTGTTGTAACAACTCTGTGTTATAACATCAATTCCACTGTTGTTTTGGAATTAAACTCTGGCCCCATAAAAGCCAAAACCAAAATGTCAATTTTTTCCTATCAGAACAAGATGTCACCCTTCTTATTCTCAAAGTAACTCTTTTTTCTTTTTTCTTCAGTTAAGAATTTGTATTAAAAAGCATGACAAAACTCACTTAGAAATGTAAAATCTGGTCTCAAAAGCTAGAATATTTATTATTGCTATATGGAAATACTGTGCTATTACTTACAGCTTAAATCTCTAAATATGCTTCTCCCTGTAAAAATCTTAGAAGTTTCTCAGAAGACCTAACTCAGTAAATTTGAAAACATCTTGTTAAAGGTTTTGGCTGTGTTTGAAGATAACATTTATCTAGTTGTTTCTGAAACTCCAAAGCCATATGGCTTCAGAAATTACCTGGTATACAGGATCTTCTACATCTTCTTCCAAAATTGTCTACAGCAAAGTAAGAGGACAGGCAGTAAAAGCAAAGAACATAAACAGTAGAGATAAAAGAACTGTATTCAGGAATTAAAAGGACAGCAAAGAAACAAGCAAAATGGGCAGGTATGTATATAGTTTTCTTTCTTTAGTATACAGATAAAGTCACATTATTGTACAAAGTAACTTTATTCAAGTTTCACCCGAGATTAACAATCTGCACCTCGTTTGATTGGATTCAAATACACACATTCAGAAATATATCGAATCTTCCCTAAAGTATCAAGACACTTAAAAACCTGACTGATAACAGACACACTGACCTTCACTAGTTTTCCTCCAGAATTAGAACAAACACTACATGGGAAATGAATGGCTCATTCCCAATTGCTAACCATGTTCATCACACCCCAAGAGACACCTTTCAGCACTCCTTAATCCTACCGCTGAGCTCACGGTGGCTCTCAGGTTCCCATTTGTCCATTTTTGAAGCTAGCACCGTTCAAACCCATTGCTGAGGATGCTCAGTGCCTCTTGGGAGCAACTTTTTGGGGGGATACTTCATACTTTTCTTGGCAGTAGTCTAAGCTTATGTGTGTACCTGGTATACCGCTTGTTCACACTGTTTGTCCTTTTGTGCCTTTTTTTCCATTTCTTCCCTTTGTTTCAGTTCGTAGATGAGCTGAAACAAGTCTCGCAAGTCCAGAATCACAGGTTCGGCCTATGGAAGCAAAAACAAGAAGGAAAGTCTCTATGTGGGAAAATATACAGCTCTTATCCCCTCCTGCTCATAGAGAAGCTGTAACAACCTCACAGTGGAGAGAACTTCACACAGAATTAATTTCTACCTTTGCATCCAGACTCAGGGTATTTTCTATTCAACCAACTAGATTTGCAAATTAATGATAATTACAAATATAAATGTCATATATACATGAATATAAAGGCATGCTTATTAGTGGTTTCTCATACAGTGCAGTGGAATCATGATAGACTATATGCAAGGTAGCTGTTTGGTATCCATAACTTTCTGGTTAAATGAGTATGGGTCTTACCTGTATCCAGTCTAGTTTAGTTAGAAAGGAAAACAATCGCTAATTATAAAAAACCCAAACATCATGAAACATCAGACACAGTGTGGTATATTTCCTTTTTCCCAAGCTGGTTTCATTAATTTGCTACTTAAGAGCACCTAAGCAGCCACTTAGACAAGTCTAACACAACCAGAAGCGACACGAGATCGACCTCCTGAACAGCTTCTTAGGAGCACACCTTCCCGACTGCGTTACGCTGCAGAAAATGATCTGATGTGATACTCACTGCTTGGGCTGTTTTTATTGCCACAAATCTGTGATTTCCCTCTTTTCCACATACATATCCAAACGCTCGATGGTCTGTGATATCCTTTGCGATGTATGAAATTTCATGAACTGCGTGGTGGTGCTGTAGTAGCTATCAAACAAACAAAAAAAAAAAAAGGCACAGTAATAAATATCCATCAAAATGCTCCATTAAAAGCTGTATAATTTTTCTTTCATCAGTGCTTTACCCACATCTCAACACACCTATAGAAGTCAGTCAAACGGAACCTGGCATCAAAATCAATTAATACCCAAACTCTTTAGATGTATTCTCTTTTCAAAATCTAACCACACTTGACTTGCTTTAATAATTTAACTAAAGGCCTCAAAAGAATATTTTTCTTGGTATCTTTCGGTGAGATATAATTGAGCAGAAAATATCATGTTACCATGTAACTACCTACACAGCATCCTAAGTACAGGACCAACATCTGGACAACCCCTGTTATCTATACAGGTTAGGAGATGATGTGTTTGAAAGTAGCCCTGAGGAAACGGACTTGGGAATAATTGTGGATGAAAAGCTGGACATGAGCCACCGATGTGCCAGAAGGCCAACTGCATCCTGGGCTGCATCAAAACAAGTATGGCCAGCAGATGGAGAGATGTGATTCTACCCCTCTACTCTGCTCTGGTGAGACCTCACCTGGAATACTCTGTCCAGCTCTGGAGCCCTCAGAGCCATAAGGACATGGACCTGTTGGAGCATGTCCAAAGTAGGCCACAAAAACAATCCAAGGGCTGGACACCTCTCCTGTGAGGACAGGCTGAGAGTTTGTTCAGCCTGGAGAAGAGGGCTCCAGGGGGACCTTACAGTGGTGTTCCAGTCCATCAGGAGCTGCAAAACCAGAGCTGAGATGTCCGATTTCTCCAAGAATCGGCACCACACTTGCTTCCCTTCTGCAACACTCAGCACCAGCAAACAAGAGATATTCCATTTAAAGCAGTAACACAACTCCAAAAACTTACTTTTACCAGAGAATTCATGGAAATGCAATTATTCAATCAATGCTAAGTACAAAAGGTCACCATTTATTTAGAATCCTACTTTGCTCAAGTGTCATAATACAAGGACTCAACTTTGCTTTAAATGAACAAGTAATACTCATGAGCTAGGACATGAATCTGAGACTACTATAAGCATGGCTCAGAGTGCCACCACTCTGTATTTTAGTATTTTATTACCAAAATAATACTCCAGTATTTCTGCTTAGAATAATGTCCTTGAAAAGTTTATCTAGAACAACATATCAGTATGGATTTCTACCTTCTGATACACTGACCGGCTTTTATATCATCTAGGGATGCTGCTATTTCGGAGAGCAGGCAAAGCCTCACAATGAATTCTTTTGAGATCCAGATTCCTGCTGGTTTTTAGAAAAGCCCATTTTGAAAATCAGTGTGGTACCCAGGCAATCTCTAAACAACCAGTTATTTTTAGAGTTTAAGAAGAAACCCTTTAAAATTCAAAACCAGGGAGGATGCATGTGCGTAGAAGCGAAGAGGCTGAGCGCGTGCAGGGCAAGTGACAAGCGATGAGGCCTCAGCAGAACACAGTGTGAAATGTAAAAGGAGGGGCAAAAGACTGATGGCTACATATAAAACAAAAGACTGGATATTTTTCATTTTCATTTCACAGTAAATGGCTCCTAACTTCCCAACATCAAGATCACTGGCTCATAGGAAAATCTGAGTGTTTCCACTGATTTCAGGCTGAACATGGCTCAGGTGTGCTTCAGACTCTCCCAGCGTGTTAAGCATTTAAAATTAATGATAGGATTTTACTTAGGTAATACAGGGATATTGATTTATTAGTTTTTTTCTGAAAACCAAGTTGCACACTGTAAGTTACAATGAAATGAAATGTTCCCATCTCTCTATTCTGCATATGACAGGGAACGTTATCTCGGCTTCTATTAAATCAAAGTTCTTTGACATTGCTTTATTGATTGTGAGACAGCATTCTGCACTGAAATTAAACTGGGATCAGGTTCCTTCTTAGTGGAATTAAATTTGAAGATCATTCTACCATGGAAAAGTATAACCCACAATGTAAGACACCAGATGGAGACACTCCAATTTATTTGGGAACCCTCATTAACCATTTGAAAATCATTACATTTTTAATGGTTAAGATACTTTACATACTGTATCAATAAGGAAGTAAAGGTGACTGCAACATTGTCCTTTCACATAGTTTAGTGTATGGAGCATTTAGCTAAGAGATTTTTATGTGTTTGAGGGATGCTGTGTGGAACACACAAATTACACATGAATTGAGATGTTGCATACACATGTCTGTACTAGGAATGTAAACATATTCCATGAATCTGTGTTTCCACAGCCCTCAATTCATCTAATGTGTCCTTCCTACATATTCCAATACTTTATTCTAAACATCATTCAATGATTGCCTGGTTCTTTGCTTGTTGTAATGAGGAAATGAGGCTCCTGCTGTGGTCACTAGAGATTTTCCACTATAAAATTCAAGAGCAGAACTTCCTTTCTGTAAGTCTCTGGTTTAAGGATGCAGCCTGCCTAGCACCCAGCACAGCCCTGAGACATACACAGAAGAACTGCAGAAGGGACAGCATGAGGAGAAACACCACCTTATCCAGCAACCCAACGGAGACTTACAATGGAGGCAACCTATAAATACATGTTTTGATTAGATTTGTCTCTGGTGCATTCACACAGATTAATTTCTTCTGCAAAATGAGACTAACCAACAGAAATGGCACTTTTATCCCTCAGTTTGTAGCTGCTCAGAAGTAGCCACCCCCTTGATACTTGATATGAACTGTCCCAAAATAAAATAAAAAAAAATAAAATATAAAATTTCTCACTTATAGCAGAACTGCTGCTCGGTGCCCAACAGTTAATATTCACAAGCTGACCTGCCCCTGCTTGTCCCCAGCCTCTTCTGTATTTCTTTTTAGTATCTTCAAGGTTTTACCATAACTTAATCCCATCTCTGTTGGGTCAGAAGCCCATAAAAGGATTTCATAACTCAGGGATGTTTATGACACCCCTGTATGCACATGCTGATGGATTCCATCACACACTACCTGAAGTTTTTAGTGTATCTTTACGAGCCATTTACTACTTCATAAGTGAGGTATCAAATTGTTTTGGAGGGCTGCAGTACGACAGAACAAATTACAGAGAAGACTTAATTTGTATTATGGTTCAATACAGTCAATTAAATATTGCACAGATTAGAAAGTAATTTAACATTTAAGCTTCAGTTCTTGAAAAAAATCCACTCTACCAATAGCTTCCAAATTATTTTAGGTCTCCTGTGACTTTAGTCACTTGCAAACGTTGAGGATTTTTAAATGCAAGCACAGATTAAAGTCTCAAACTGCATAACTAAGCCAGTCCCATGATGCATGAGCCCTTTTAAGGCTGATGTCATGATTGTGTTTTATTTATACATTATAAAGTTTGGTGATAGTAGTAAAGATGTCTGAAGTACCCACCTCCAGCAGGTCTTCCCTCTTCCCCATAACTTCGCTCGGGTCTCTCCCACCAGCCATTATTTTCTCTCCTTTGCTCCATTCTATCCCCTGCTTCTCCTCTTCCCCCAGGTTGCTCCCTGCACATCACACTGAATTGATTTAGCTGCCTCTGAGATCTGTAGCATTTCTAATTTCCCTCAGGCTGCTCGGCACCTATCATAAATTTTGTCACCCCTTATCCTCATCTTGCCCCTTTATTTCCATGCTGTAGCCTCCAGTGCCACTAAATCAATTAAGTCAATCAATTAAGTACTTGGAGGGTCCAGCAATCATGTCAAGTATGTGAGTTAGATGGCACGAGAAAGTCACTGCTTTACTATCGCTATTTCTCTTTTAATGAGGTTGTCTATTTTGTGGAGCCTGGGGCACAGTGTTAAGAGCCACAACAAAAAACACCCTGAGAGCCACAAAGCCTCCTATAGAAGCTGTCCCATGGAAAGGAGGAAGTGTGTACCATACAATATTGTATCTCTACTGACAAGTTTCACAGGGATTTACGTTACACAGCCTTTCACCTTCGGTAACTAACCGGGGAGCCCATTTCCAGGTAGCAACTAGCTCCGCTGCCACGATTTCCACGCTATCCATACTGGGATGTGGGTGACAGATGTGGCCTGAGCAACTTCTACCTTTCTATTCCCATCCATTCACCTCTATCACATTGCAATAAGCAAGAATATATCTTCCCTGTCACATAAAGCTTCCCAAACATCAAAGTCACTCACCAAACTGCAAAATGGATTCATAATACCCTGACTTTATGGACTGTAGTTTCAGTCACGGCGCTGGCTGTCTCCAAGTTCTCAGAACTCCAGCTCCTGTTGTGATTGCCCAGAAGCACGTTAGGGAATCAGGCCCTGCAGGTTTAGGAAGACTCCTGAACAAACCAAACCTAACATGGAAAACTCCTTAAGGAGAAGGTCAGTGAGCCAGAAGGGCAGTAGTACACTGACCATTATTTATTGAAACATGGTAAGTGGAAACAAGAAATTGTAAAACACATGAGTAGTTCCCAGATGAATTAGGTCTCACTGCTGCAAGAAATGCAGGAGATGTACAGATGTGTGGGCAGCTCCCCCAACACCCCAAGAAGCTGTTGGGTTCATTCGTGGTGCTCAGAACACACGTTACTGCATTTTGTGAAATGCTCTTCATGGCCTTTTCCTCACAATCCCTGCTTGCTTTAGCTGAGATCCACCAGGGCAACAACCAGTCCCAATCCTTTCTGTAACTGCTAAAGTGCACACAGCAGAGGGGGTCTGGACCTGCTCATCTCCATCATAAACCCCTAACAGTCCAAGTACATGCTTCAGAAGCAAACACAGGACACCTGAATGCTCTGCAGCTGCAGATTCAAATCCCAGACCCGTCAGTGTCCTACCCTTCAGGTATGGATGGATGGATGGAGAGCGGTCCCCTGTATGTAGACAACTAAAAACCCCCACCCAATCCCTATAAAACTCCTTGCTGGCAAGGAGGTTTCCCTGGTACCCATTAACGGTGCATGAATACCTCTCAGCAGTTGGAAATCTTTAAACTTCCATCCCCTCCACAAGAAACACATTCAATGGAGCTGTGTGCAGACAATTTTGGGATAAAGCTAATGACCCCAAATATCAGTGACATGGAAAAATCGTATTTGCACCATAAACTTTCTGGTGTTGGTTCTCTGGAAGTTACTATTTGGGTGGCAGATGTGTCTGCAAGGCATCAGCTTACCAAGACACACAGGGAAGATGAGGGCAAGATGGGGGCAACACAATCAGCCTTTCCCTAACCCCTGCTGAAATTTTCAGCTTAATCTGAAGAGGAGACAGCTCAGTGTATTGCAGTTACCAAACAGCTGGACACAGCACAGGGCAGACAAGAGCAGGGGTGGTGACAGAGCTCATCCATCCGAAGAGCCAAGCGTTCCCCCGCCTCCATCAGTGCGCTCACCCACAGCCTTTCCCTGCATCCCGAGCCCTCGCTGCAGTAGAAGAACATTTCACTGGTGGTGTGGGTGTTGCTAAAGTGTAAATGAAGAGACAGAACGTGCAGGTCACTGTCAGAAATCCAACCTGATAAGGCTCTGCAACACACCTTGTGAATTTATCACTGCTGATGATTTCAGCACTGGTGACAGGCTGCTGCAAGCTGCGATGTTCCCGATGCATCAGCTAGGAAGGTGCTTATCTTTATCCTTTCCTTTCCTACTCTTTTGGCCCATTTTCCCCAAGATGAATACAAATAATTGTTTGTAATATGCTCCAAGTGGTCAGAAAGGCAAGAGGGGAGCAGGTCAGACAGGCCACTTAATACAATGGGGACACTGAGGGAGGGAGGAAAACCAGCCTTGCAAGAGAAACAGCTTTAGAAATGATGTGTCTACACAAAAGGCAAATAGGAAATACTGTATTTCAAATGTGACAGTCCTTTCCTACTGTGTGGAGTACTCTAGCTGCATGACTGTGGCAGGAGGACAGCCCAATAAACAAGCCAAATCACCATGGTCTGTCATACATTCAATGTGGGAGGGGTTGGTGTGGGTAAACACTTAATAAACCAAAAATTCTGTAGGATACGTACAACACATGAAAATATAACCTGGTTTTATGATCTAGAGATTGATCTAGTTTGACCTAGGGAGAAAGCAGTAGACTTCAAGCTCAGCAAATGATCACAATACTTATTCTTACTAGAATGGCAAGCAGTCGTGGGACAAGGCATCATTTCAAATCAGCTTTCAAAAACAAATGTCACATACAAATACTTGAAAAGCAAAACCCACCAGAAACCTCTTGTGGTTATGGAGATCTCAGTATTGGGGGGCATTTCCAGGCACTGGCCAAGATGAACAATTCTGGTCATACCAAACACAAACCCTGAGGTAACCCCTGATCCCTTCCTGCTGAAGGACACTGAACATGTGCTACCACCCAGTACACAGCCAAAATGAATGGTCCAGCCTTGAAACTTTTTAACTTGTGTTGAGTTTGGTCTGAGCAGTAGTTCTGCAAATAAAAACAAGAATATGAGTTGAAAAGGAAAATGTAAGCTATGGAGTGTCCTCTGAGCCTAAGGGGACTTTAAGATGGCAGCCTTTAAGCTTGTCTTCACAATGAGAAGAAAATTAATCTGTCTAATCCCTGTGCTTCTTCCACACACGCTGATTTTGCAGACAATCACCTAAAGAAAGAGTTCTCCAAGTGCCAACTTCTAAAAGGCATTGCAGTGCAGAAGCTTTGCAATAAAAACTCTTGGCACAAAAAGCACACCCTCAGATTATCCCCAGATCAAAGCTCAGTCTATGTATCACAAAGGGGCACACAAACTATGCTGCTGATACAGAAAAGAATCAAGCCAGATTTATCCCCAGTCATCACAGACTCAGTCCCTCCAGGGAGTCAGCAGTCTGGCTGTGCCACAGCAGAGCACTCAAAAGATGTGCAAATTTCATTTCCTCCTAATAACAACAACAATAATAATAAACTCTTAAGATCTGTTTTCTTCCTGCAACCGAGGAGAATGAAGCAAAAAACCACTTTCTGTGGCTTCTCAAATCTGGATGGCAACCTGCAGCTGAGTCAGGCAGGATGGAAGTCGGTGTGTGTAATCCTGTGTGTAAGGGTAAGCAGGTCATCATGTGAAGAGCCAGACTAAGCTCCATCTGTATGCTCCAATTCAAACTCTATAAAGGCAAAAAGTACCCCAGGTAGAAGGGTGGACTCTGAAGATAGCTGAAAAGGGTGCTTCAACCTCAGCTAAAATCTGAATTAATCCTTAAGTTTTCCATTGCTTGATGGAAAAAAGTATCCTGCTACTGCCTGTATCTTACCCTGGGAGCAAGAGCAGCAAATCCTTGAGAGCAAACACCTTTTTTATGCATCTCTCATGACAGGCACGTGCAGTGGTGCTCTGGACCAGCCTGGGGTTGTCCTCACCCAAGACCCCTGGCATACACCAAGAGTCAATTAAGTCAGTGGGACTTAACTTCGTCAGCGCCGCCGTCTAATTGTGACAAATGGGTCAGCAATGCTGAGCTACTGGATGTTCCAAGGACCCAATTTGTGAAAGAGAACACCACTAAGGTAATATACTTCTGTCTGGCTCTCATAATTTGTAATAATGTCTGACAAAGACCAGATATGAATTTAGTTGCTGTTCATTGTTTTAGGCAGCAAATGCTAAGTTGCTCATGCAGAAGATCCATTTATTAGATATATGAACTTGTGGAAAGAACAAAACAGAACTGGAACGCACGCATGGCCAATTCTGCATCTTCAACTCAAAGGCTTTTCAGTGTTTTATGGTACCAGGAGTGAAAGCAGCTTGCTAAATCTAAACCACTTGTCCAATTACTATTAATCCCCAAGTTCTATTTTAAATATGCACTTGCAAATACTGCTCCTGGACAGAGAAAATCCTAAAGGGCAAGGAAAAACAAATGTGCTACACTAAAGCTGTGAAGCTGGACCTCCCGTGAGTCTCATACTGTTTTCTTATTGTTCCCACATCAGACACACTTGTTGTTTTATCAGGATGGCTAAAACAAAGAGGGATTTGCACAAGGACATCAACCTGATGGCTGATACCAAAGCCAGTGGCCCCACTAGGGGCCATCATCAGCTCAATAAGGTGATATGGCCCTAAGGTGCAACCCCAGGGGACCACCTATAGATACAGTACATTACCTTGCCTTTTCACTACTGCAGTGTGGTGTACCAGTAACAATGCTTGCTTATTAGGATACTGGTTTATGCTTTGGGATGGCAGCTGTCCAGTGGCTACTGCTGGGTTTCGAGGGATATAACACATGTGTCTGAGGGTATTCTCCCTCAGCACCCATGTCATCATCTTCTGCACAATGGTCAGGAGAATAAAATAGTCAAACACACCAATATTGCCCTCTACTCCCAAGGAAAAACTGCAGACAGCCCATGCAACAGGCACCTCTGACTGTGCCTTGCATTTTTTCTGTTATACACTGAAACTTCTAAGGCCTTATTGATTAAATCTTGAATGTGAAGGACCATCACTTCACTACAGTATTGCTGAACCTCTGTATTTTTACTGCATCCACCTTTACAGCCTGTGAATGTACTCTGAGAAACCTTTACTTTATAAGGTTCTTTTGTTCCTTTAGACCAACATTCCTCACCTCCTGAAATGCTTTTGGTTTCCATGAGCAGCATAAGACATTTCTTCATGCAGGTCCTAGGAGCTCTGGAAGTAATTTTGGACTATAACTGTCTTGGACCTTGACACTTTGGACTCAGTAAGCATTATGACCCACTCTCTTCTTGTTGCTTGTGATTTGAAAAGCAAACCAGTGAAAACCAGCCTCTGATTCTCTTGATTTGTTATGTAAACCCTATAAAGCAAAACTTGCAAAGATCACAAAAATCCTACTTGTACTGGCAGTACTAAAATTTAAGGTGCAATGGATATTCATCAAACAGCAACTTTCTTTAACTGTAAATCTACTTCCAGAACAGCGCAAAATTCTATGGAAAAGTGGAAAAAGACAAGAGGGATTTATTTTATATTTCTCTGTCTTCCAGTACTCAGACCAATTCAATAAGACTTTAAAGGGGACTGAGGGAAAGTACATGCAGAGAGAAGAGTAAGAACATAAAAGGTCTCTATAAATTCACAAATTGTGTATAACCTATAGATTGTGTTCATGTGCCAATTGAAAATGAAAGTAAAAAAGGAGTTGAGAAGCTCACATAAAAAGAGATTTTATATCTTTCAAATATGAAAGTGATATCATAACCAGAAATAAACTAAAGCATACGTGCAAGAAATCCTATCTGCATTCCACAATGGCAGATTGGTTTCCAGTGGTCCAGTATAGAGCTGGACAAAATCCCTTCAGCTCCAATCTAATGGCTTCATTTTTTAGTAGCCAGCACATAAATATACAGAGAGACATCCTGGAATGCTACCACAGGATAGGAGAAACACTTGAATTTATCTTTTCTATACCCTTTCATCCTGGGGTCACCCTTCTCTACTACTGTACTGTCCAAAATACATTATCATGACAAATCCAACTTTCTACAGAAAAAGAAAACAGGAAACTGTTTTCATTGAGCTACAGTTGTGTATATAAACAAACTTTGGATAATCCCATAAAGGTGCTACTCCATCATTTCCTCAGGTCCCACAACAGACACTTGACCCAGGACATAAAGCATCTGTGGCAACACCATGAGTGAGTGGGGTACTNGAAAAAGAAAACATGAAACTGTTTTCATTGAGTTACAGCTGTGTATATAAACAAACTTTGGATAATCCCATAAAGGTGCTACTCCATCATTTCCTCAGGTCCCACAACAGACACTTAACCCAGGACATAAAGCATCTGTGGCAACACCATGAGTGAGTGGGGTACTGGAGCCCCAAGGTGAGAATAAAGCAAAAGGCAAACCTCAAAGAGGCTCTAAAACAAAGAACTTGTGGGTGATTTTTGGTTGGATTTTGGGGTTGTTCCCCTGTGCATTATCCTGAGGTAGGAACTTCTGGTGCTTGGCACACTGTGTGGTAACAGTTTTGAATTTCAAGTCAGGTGAGTATTTATAAGTTGGAGAGTATTTATAAGTTGTTCTACCTAGACACCTTCCAAAAGGGAGCCCTAAAGCTCCTGTCTGCACATTTTAATGCCCAGAATTGTTTCTTCCTTGCTCATTTTCAGGTAAAGCACCTAAATGCTTGAGTTTTAGTCTTCTGCTAAATGATATCTCCAAAAGCAAACATTGATTAAGCAGTTTGCATGCAGACATGGCCCAGGAGAGAAGATGGTTCAACACACTCACTGTTCTCTGCTCGCCCATCCGGGCAGTGGGTGTCACGTTGGGTTGGCCTTTCAGAGAAGGGTCCCCACCTTTAACTTAAATGTACATGAGTAGAGCTGCTCAGCTTTGACATATGGATGCTGGCTAGTTATCCACTTCCCTTTAGTATTCCTCCACCACCCTTCACAACCTCTGTGCACAGAGTGTCTGCTCCCAACCCACATGAACCTCCCCCCATTACTTCACTCTCAGCCGTGCTCAGCACCGAGCCTTACGCACACACAGGCGACACTCACACGCTTCACACTTTAAAATACTTCCCAAACTCTTGCATCATTCACAGGAGCACATTTGGCTAATTAAAGATCCCATAAGGCTATAAAACCTTCCACAAACCAACTCAGCCTTCTTAAAAGAAATGAAGCAGTCAAAAAAATTTGGATTCAGATCCATATTTTGACTACCTAAAAAGAAAAATAGAAAATACTAAAATACGTGCTAGTAGCCATATGCAATATTTTCAGATACCCAGCCTTCTCATTTGCTTTAAATGTCAAGGCACTCAAATTAATTAGTGCTCTGCCTCTTCACAATGCTCCTGTTAAAGTCTGCTGGAATGTTGCTACTTGCTTTGCTGGGAGCACCACGATGCTGAATTAGGATGAGAACCACCAAGGATTAAAGACTATTAACAGCAGAGAGAGCTAGTCCATTAAATGCTACTTTTCTAGGGACATTAAATGCTGATTTTTCTAGGGACACATTAGCAGTGCTGTAACTCCACCTTTACTACCAGGTGCTGGGTAGCACGATAGGAGATGTTCCAGCCCTTAGGCTCTGAGACACAAGGTTGCCTGCATGCTGAGCACACAGTGCATAAACCAGAAAGGTTATGAGCACAGTTATCTCATTTAGGAAGACAACTTTTATGAACAGTTATTTTATATATATTAAGCAAAGATCTACTGGTATCTGAAATTTATTACTTATTCAACCAAAAGGCAGGGATAAAAGCAGATGTTTGTGTTGGGTAACTGCACTAATAAGAGCACCCAGTGGAATTCAGCATTCTTCCTCCTCTTCTCTTTCCACAGAGCCAGTTATTCATAGACTAAGTGGAAGAAAAGGCACTTACTCGTCCCTGCACCATCAGACTGGACAAAGCTCTTCCCAACTTCCCTGTAAACACAACCATGCTCCTGAGGACAGAACATCATCCACTGATCTTATTGCCAATAGAGATCTATTCCTATCATCCTGCAAACTCCAGGTAACTTTAAATGCTAAACCTTCCTGCAGTTGCCCTGTCCCATTATACCGACAGCGAAGGTCATCTGTCCCCTCGCATCTGACCCCAGCTATAGGAGAGGTTAAACAGCCCCCGAGTTAGCAGGGGAATTCAGAAGCATTGTCTCTAATATTGCTATTACCAGGGCAAATGGAAAATTGCAGAGCAGCCTACCAAATAAAATGCACTGAAGAGGAAGGAAAATCACCAGCACACCTAGGGCGTAATGGTGGCAGCCACCTCCGTGAGGAAGGAACAGCAGATTTCAGAGAGGGATGGAACTTTCTCTTAGAGCACCCACTGAAGGTCCCCCACTGCTCTCAAGGGAGCTTTCAGTGCATCTCACCTGCCTGAACTATTATTATGTCAGCATTTCTTTCGCTAAATCCTTTCCTGAGCAGCTTGAAATCCAGCCAGTATAATTCAGCATGTGCTGAAAATGGGCCTGATTTTTTTTTCCTAGTGGTTTTTGTGTTTTTTTCATTTTTTTCCCTTTCATTTTTCTAGTTAATGCATTAACCTGGCTAAAACACATCAGAGCTTGCAAACAACCACTTTGCTCTAGGCTTTGTATTTTGATTGCTCTTCTGTAAAGAAAAATCACAATGAGGCTACAATCCTATTTTATCTGAACCACAGAAGGCAAATGATTAGAGGGAACCCCCCCCCAAAATCGTCCATACTTTGAGCTTTCTGCCATGGGCCATACCATACCAGAGGAATGCTGTGCAGCTCCACTATATAATGGGATCCATAACAACAGAAATTTTTATAACCAAAAGTCAACTTTCAAGTTTTTAGTAAAATTCACCCCAAATCCTTCATAAGCACACTAAAAATTAAATGATGATGGAAGTTTTTACATAGTATTTTTTACTACAATTAATCTATAGGCCCATCCAATATGCAATAGAGGCCAAATGACAATTGGGAATATGCATACAGCGAGGTTCATTACACCATACCATACCATACCATACCATACCATACCATACCATACCATACCATACCATACCATACCATACCATACCTGCAGCAGTACCTTCCTTTCTTTAATCCAAGCACCCCAACATGGATTTAACAACAGGAGGCCATATAGAGCCAAATAAGACCATCATTACAGTCATAAAAATCTCGTTTTCTGCCTTTTTTGAAAACAATCAACTTTTACCCTCCTCACACTGAAAAATACAACCACAAATTCTCACATATTATTTCAGTCTGGATAAAATATTTGTAATAGCTTTATTTTATCTTCATGTTAATTTGTGCCACCAATACTACAAAGCATCCTGTGGATACTCACTACAAGAAGGCTGAACTTGGCTTTAGATCAGGGTATTTCCAGATGAGGGGGAGAAATTTCACCCTTCCTCTGTATTGCTGAGTTTTAGGAGAAAAGACATAAGGTTCAAACCAAAGCTCTTGTTCCCAAAACACTCAGACTTTACAATGTGCAAAATTACATCTGAGTTTTGCCTTTTGGGATCTTTTTTTTTTCCACAGCAACAAAACCAAACTAATACATAAGGTTTTTACAATCCTCATACAGAAAACTGGGCATCTATAAAATGTATCTCTACGAGCTTGTGGCTATTATAAATCCCAGGGGAGCACTCTGAACCATCCAAACTGTCTGGGGCACAGTTTGGAAGGCCAGTAAGAAATGAGTTACCACAGTCAACAGGGGATGTAATTATGGAAGCAGGCTCTTCTGGCATTTATGTTTTGCTAACTGCCAAATGTTATTTATGAAATGTGTTATTGTTTCCCTTTTGAAGTATCAGAAGACTATAAATACCTTTTAAGAGTAATGCACGGGGTTTTAAAGTCCCCTGCTCTGCTGTATTCTAATTAGATATATTTATTGCATGTAGAACAGTAAATGCCATGTCTTGCTATTCATATTTACAAGTAGAAGGATGAGAAACTGTCAAGCAGCAGAGCAAGACTCCCAGTCAGACAGAGGGCAGAAGCAGCTGGCAGCACACACAATTCCCTTAAAACATCAGAGAGGCCCCAGATGTCACCATTTTCAAATGTACATGCAAAATTTGACATTGCTGCTTTTCACTGTGCTCTTTATTGTTATTACATCATCTTTTTATCACTGAAATCCTTGGAAGTGCTCAGGATGATCCAAGACACACCATTTCTTATAAATAGTTCCTACAAACTGATAATTCTGATTAAAAAAAATAAAAATTATAAGTTTATCCCAGTGATTACATGGGATTAAAATTCCAGATATCAAAATGGATAGATGGCTTTAGGAACACCTCTGAGACAGATGACTGCAACAGCTCCTCCTCATTAACCCATGGGCCTGAGGAAGTTTTTCCCCTCAGTGTTCTCCATCACTCCTCTGCCCTTTACCCCCAGTGAGTACACTCCAGGCAGCTCACCCCTGAAATGCCAGGCTGACAGGGTACAAACCATGGCTGATTTGACCTGTGCCAACAACCCCTCCAAGCCACAGCTCTGCCAGGCCAGAAATGACACGATGGCCAGAAGAATGGTTTCAAGGACTGGATCTACCACCCATCCAGTGGTCTGTCCTCCTCCTCCTCCTCCCAGGCAAATGACAGCAGGGTGACTGCAAGAGGCAGCAGTGATCTGCATGGCAGGCTGTAATCACAGGGTACTGACAGACTCAGCATCACTGGGTTGAACAAGTTTCTAGCACAGGAGATTTCTAAAGAGGGATCTGAGGAAAAGATAAGAGGGTACTGCATGAGTATGTGCAAAGAATTCCTCCAAAGTATGATGAGCAAGATGGGAAGAGGCTCAGTCACTTATATGAAAACTGACTAGATAAATGATGAAAGTTGGTGCTGTTGAGTGATTCCTTGAAAGTGGATGAAGGGTAAAGTCAGCCAGGAAGAGCTTGGGAAAAATAACCAGCTAGGCAGTGGGCTGACAAAACAGAGAAGGCAGGTTCAGTGTAGGAATTCAAAGACAAGTATGACATGATCAAAAGAATAAGCTGAGACAGCAATCTTGGCAGTCACGATGGATTTCAAATATAAAAGCCACGTTTGTCATGGACAAAGAAAAGGATAACAATTGAGACACGAGATGAAGAGAGGCAGGACTGTGTTTTAACTGTAAGCATGACAATAAATGCTGTATTTCAGAGCAGTTAGGAAGAATCTGCAGGATCTGGAGTTACCCTGGATGTGACATTCGAAAACAACATTGAGTCAAAAAGGCTGCTGAATAATAGATGATGCTGGTATTTTCCTCAGCACTCTGAAAACGAGGTCAGAGAAAGACCTTTGGGAGTCAGGATTAAAGGGCCTGGTTTAGCCATGTTAAGCTTGAACTGCTGGCTAAACATTTAAGGAGAGGGCTGGAGAGACAGGTCAAGATTTGAACAGGAGACAGAACTGGCATCATTTGGTTTGACACCGTGACCAAACTCGTATTTGTAAGTGAAGTAACTCTGACAAAAAGTGCAGATGGAAGGAAAACGAGATCAAGGGCAGAGAGCACCCAGGAAATCCCAGGTGAAAACTTCAGGAGAGGGAAAGACAAATTAGAAAGACAGGGGTAAAATCCAGAGACTTTCTTCAAAATCATCTGATAAATTATTGATGTTAACGAAGTGCTCCACCTCAGATCAGCCATCAAGAGGAACTTTGGGAAGATCAGTTACAAAGAAATAAAAAAACAAAATGCAAATCCCACCTCTGGGAGCTTCTGGCATGGAGCTTAAAGGAGCCCCATGCAGGGACTGTGACCATTAACAATCTCCTGGCCAACACCATGCTCTGGCAAACACCAAAATTCAGTGAACTTACTGCACCATCTCTGCTGCTCACTGCAGAGCGAGTAGAGAGCAGATCACATTAATTTTTCCTTTTATTTCTATTTTTAAACATTTAGAGATGCTCAGTGATAGAGACTTGACAGTTTGACATTTCATCTGCTCAAGCACATGTGCTTTGAGGAGTAACTACAGATCCATAACTGTACCTCGATTTCTGGTGGAAGATGCCAGAACCAACAGATTTCCAGCACAGTCAAGCCATACCTTTGGTACATTTTAAATGAGGTATCTTCTGCCAACAGTGACAATTTTTATGTTGCTGAAGTTTTCTGTCAGCCAAGTTCAGCTGTCCTGTTAGCAATCTATCAGCATAATTAACACTACCATTCACATCAAAGGGAGAAGAGCAGCAAATCCAGGGGTTATCAGCACAAATCTGATGAAGTCACAGCACAACCTGGAAAATGCTTTATAGAAGACTCAGCACAACTTTGAAAAACCTGTGAGTTATGAAGTCAAGAGAGCTTACAAGGTCAGGAAGATGGGCAAGATGTAGACACCTAAACCAGTGGCTGGACCATATCAGAGCCTCACTAGAAGAGAGTCAACCCATTGCATATATTATTTATTTGGATATCATTAATGGGGCTGTTCAGCCTGGAGA